>PVIU01007795.1:0-88831 GCA_004026605.1 Ondatra zibethicus | reverse complement strand
TGTGACTATGGTACAAGGCTAGTTCTGGCACCCTCTCCTCTGCTGCCTGAATACCTAGCTGGGGACATGCCCGTGGACACCTGGGATTCCCAGGGCCAAGTATCTTGCCAACCCTAAAATGATTCTCTTAATGTAGATATCTTATTCCCTTCTCCAATGTCCACCTTTCTTCCATCTTCACCCTCCCACTCCCCCAAGCTCTCCCCAGTCCTTCTCCCTTCTCCTTCCCCCTCTCCCCTTCCCCTGCTCCCCTACCTCCCACCTCTATCCCCGGCCCTGGCTTCCAGCTTTTGCTTGATGATCCTGTTTGCTTCCAACTTCCAGAAGAGGGCACCAGATCTCATTACAGATGGTTGTGAGCCACCATGTGGTTGCTGGGAATTGAACTCAGGACCTTTAGAGGAGCAGGCGGTGCTCTTAACCACTGAGCCATCTCTCCAGCCCCTCTAAATTAATCTTAAAAAGTAAAAATACATGTCTATAACCTCCCCAGAGTACCAGAAGTAAGTACGCTTTGGACAACAGCAGGGTGTTATAATTCTGCTGGCCTTCCCTGTCAGTAACCTTGTCTCTTAAAGGGTTAAGAGACAAGCCCCGCCCACTCCCAATCCCCCCTTCCTACCAAGGCAAGCTGGTCTCAGCTTGCTTGCTTGAGCGCTTGCTCTCTCGCGCGGTGTCTCTCTCTCTCTCTCTCTGCTGTTCTTCTGAAGAGGCAGCTTTCTCTCTCCCCCTTTCCTTCTTCTCTCTCCTCTTCTCTCTCTCTGTCCCTCTATTCCTCTCTTCCCCCATAACCCCTTACCCTTATACCCTCCCAATATCCACTAAATAAGCTCTCCATATCTAAGCTCTCTCTGCATGGCGTATCTACCTGTCCCTATCTGCTGCAATCCCCCACACCAGCAGTAGGACCTACCAGGGTCACTCACACAGTAAATCGGAACACAGGGAGCCATACCCAAGTAGAGGGAGCCATTCACTTTTTTCAGTCAGTCTGTGCTTGTAGAACAGCAACTTTGTGAAGATTGGGTTCTAGAGATTGAAACCTAGGGCCTCACACACTCCAAGCACTGGTCTGCCCCAAGAAACTTTAAAGATTCTGAAAAGTAGTGAATAAATTCCGTTTTATTAACTAAATCATTTCTTTATTTACATTATAATTTTTTAAAAGCCTCTCGTGCTGCCAAACCTGTCTTAAGAGTTCAAAGCTGTTAGTATTCCCATGCAGGAACTGAAACACACAAATACTAAGAAACAGGAGCTTGTGTTCGGGGTTTTCCTGTCATGTTTCCTCTTTCAAAGAAGAACGAAGTACTTGTCCATTTCTTTTACTAGATGTGATCTTAATAGGGTTGGCAGTCTCATCTACAGATAACATAATGGGGCTCCCTTGGCTGGAACCTAATTTAGGAGAGAGGCAGGAAAAACTATGAAATAGAAAAAGTATCTCTCAAAGGCAGAACTGTCAGTGCCCTTTGTACTGATAATGACCTCATTATACATTATATTCTATATTAATCTACTTTATTCATTATGCATTTAAGCCAAACAGTACTCATCAAAAGTTGTTATTTAATAAAAGCTGAGTGTTTGGAAATGAAAAGAAGAAAATGAACTCTTGGGGCCAGGGCTAAGGCTCAGTGAGTCCTCCTGCCTTGCACTGATCTGAGAGAAGAGGGGCCATCCAAGGTTTAATGTTGAGAAAGCAGATTATCTATCATACAAAAGTAATGACCTACGAAACAGAAACCTTAGCTTCTAGACTCAGCTAATAAGTTGTGTGACCTTGAATGAGTCACTACACTTCTTAGCCTCAATTCCTTTGTCAAAATGATAGGCCTAACCACAGCTGCTCCAAGAGTCCTCCAACTCTAAATACCAAGCCCTTTGAAATTAAGTCATCAAATAACCTAGCATGTGGGTGAGCAAGAGCCAAACAAAAAGAAGGAACAAAGAAGGCATATTCTTACTTACTGGTGGAGCTCTCATACCTACAAAGCACGCTTGGCTTGAAGTTAGGAAACTGCTTTGCTATTTTCACAAGTGCATCACTTAAAGAATATTCAGTAGAATATTCTATGATCAAGAAGGTTTAAAGAAAGAGCTGGCCACAGCTACAAGAGCAAAACTGAAACTGATGGGCATGATTAAGTTCTAACAGTTATACACTGTGGAAGAGTTCCCTGTGACCCAAACTGTGCTAGACATATGCACAAATCACAGCAGGTGAGACTCTAACAAGAACGTGTGTTCACGTGGTGGCACAGCCTGCACCAGCAAAGTGCTTACAACAGAACCAGGCCACTACCTGGTTCAATGTTCATGGCAATGGGTGATCCAGTAGAATAAGCCATGCAGGGAAGGTCACTTAAGCAGGCAAGTTTTTTGTTTTAGCTTTTAATTACAATTACAGCACTACAAAAAAAGAGAGGATAGTCATAATTTTTCAGTTCCAGAATATGACTTTTGAGATAAGAAATAATTCTAAATGTGTATGAAGCTGCTCAGTTTTTAAATAGAATATCTGATATCCGATAAAAGCATAAAGTTTCTAGCACTGGAGTCAGGGTATGGAGTCTAAGAAATGAGAAAAAGAGCTGACTCAGGCGGGGAGGAAAAGCTCATTTGCTGGCTTTTCCCTCTGTGCCTATAGATTAGCTCTGGCTTTTAAGAAAGGAACAGCATACATAATAAACATACCATCTGAAAGTCAGGAAATAAGAGTCCTCTAGTAACAAACAGTTAACTCAGGTAACTCATTAGCTAGGCAGTTAGAGGTCTGCAAGCTGGCAGAAACCATGCTGAAGCAGTCCAAAGTGATCCATTGGAAAAGGAACCATGTGTACATGGTTCCAGAGTCAAAGATTACAAAGCAGTCTTCATTTTTTGCTCAGGTCAAAATCTAGCACAGGAGAATCAAGCACTTACTGTCATTTTCTCAAGGCATGCAGGACAAAACATTCCACGCTGGTTAACGTGGAACTGGCTGAACACTGCCGTCAAGAATCTCTCAAACTAAGTAGGCTTACTTACAAGGTGAGACTGCTGTTAACCATATGAACAAAACAACAACAACAAAGCACAGAAATTCTACTTTCAGACAGGTCTACCTTAAAAATCACTCACGTTTCTGTCAGACGCTGGCTGCAGCCGCCTAACTTTGCAGATCTGTTCAGTACCTGCCTCTTCCGACCCTGCTGGTAGGTCTGACCTCCCTCTCCCAGCCAAATTCTCCCAGCACATTTCATCATTTCCTGTTGGCTGCTGATATAAGGTCATTCCTCACACTGCTGCATTCACAGTCCAAGCACCAGGTTCTGACTGCAGCTGGCTCCTGCCTGCCTGGGCCATCACAGAACAGCTCTCTTTTCAGAAAGTGACCCCAGGAATCTCAGCATTCCCTGAAAACCAGGCAACAAATTTATGCTGCTCCTCCAAACCAAAGTGTGTGCTCCGCAACTTACACGACAGACTCACCTTGTCTTTCGGGTCCTACTACTTAGGATAGAAAAGAGGGATTGCCATACTTCAGGGGCAGGTATAACGTGGCCTATGTTCCCCACGGTTTGTTTACGAGGGTGGGCTAACCTTACTTTTCCCATTTTAGCACTCTGCTCTTATGCTGCACTCTCCAATGCAAAGTAGCTAGTTAGTGGAAGACACTGGGGAACTGGATACAGAGGACAAGACAGGAGATAAGTATGGGGCAACTGTCTCCAAAGAAGGAGGGTACACAAATATGCAAAATGAACAGAGTAAAAAGCAAAAGCCACCCATTTCTTCTACTCTGACAAACAACTGAAAGGAAAAATGATGTTAAAATTTTGGGTACAGTATGTAGACAAGAATGCACAGCCATGAACCCCTGCACAAAGGGGCGGGGAAGGGGGGGCAGGATAGGGAAGTGGGAAGGAACAGAAGTTGCAGAAGGCTTCTGAGTTTCTGGTTCTTTTTTTTTTTTTCTTTCAGTACTTGAGATAGAACCAGGACCTCACAACAGACACAGACCAGACCTGTTTCTAGTTCTTGAACCATACATACTATGCATGTAAAAATCCATGCATATTTATGTCTGGATACTTTTATGTACACATATTATTCACCAATAAAGACTTTTTAATTATATGCAAGATGGCTCAGCAGGTGGAGAAAGTGCATCCCCATGCTTCCTTCCCAGACAAGTTCAACCCCTTCCATACAGTCAGCTAGGACACTATGTCTAAGTGACAGGGGCTGGGAAAGAGTCACTTTAGGAATGAGCCAAGAGGAAGAATGCAGTAAAATTAAATTAGGTGACTGGTGAAATAATCCACTGCAAGGGAAAATGATTGTGAGCATTTGGTTATTAGTCACTGTTGACGCGAGCATTCAAAAGTCACCTAGTCTCACCATGTACAAATCAGTTAGAGGTCTCTTTCTGAAATCTTGTACTGGAAACCTCTTAAAAGAAAACATCAGGGGCTGGAGAGATGGTTCAGCAGTTAAGAGCATTGCCTGCTCTTCCCAAGGTCCTGAGATCAATTCCCAGCAACCACATGGTGGCTCACAACCATCTGTAATGAGGTCTGGTGCCCTCTTCTGGCCTGCAGGCATACACACAGACAGAATACTGTATACATAATAAATAAATAAAATTTTAAAAAAAGAAAGAAAACATCAGAAAAGACCACATCAACAGAAGTTATCACTTGACCTCAGAAGGGAAAGGGGAGGCAAGGATACCTGGCAGCCTCGCCTTGACAGACTTCATTACCTCCCATATATCTGGGTCCCTCCCTGAAGTCAGCAAGCCCAAGACACAAACCCAGGTAGTTCAGCTACGCTGGTAGTAGAAGTCCTCCAACTACAGGGTCCTACCTATTAGCATTCCAATCGCCACATCTGCAGAAAGGAGACTAGATCAAGCCAGCTGCCCCAGCATAGGCCACCAGGATATAGCTGTTCTAGAACAGTAGTTCTCAATCTGTGGGTCGTGACCCCGTCCGCAAATCTCTTATCTCCAAAAAATAGTTACATTACAATTTATAAGACATATGTGTCTCAAGCCCTCAAGCTCCCTGTGCCTTTTGCAGCATTCCGTGGCTTGGCAAACACTGATCTATGGTTTTTAAAGAGTAGTTTCTGTTGTTGAAACATAACAGCCACACAGCCCAAACCGAGCTCGAACTTGGGATCTTCCTGCCTCAACACTGGTATCTGCCTTTCTGCAGATACAGAGAATAGAATCCTAGTGTAAGTCTGTGAAAGCGGGAGCTCTCCCTGGGCTCCTGCATAGCTTCTGCCATCCCAGGGTAGTCCCACCCAGTGCCACTTCTACAGTACCCTGGAGACAATGAACTGCACTGCAAGAAAAAAAAATTCATAACACAAGCCCATAATGCAATGGGCAGTCAACTGTGCACTGAAATCTCCAAACTTGTAAGCCAAAATCACCCTTTCCACTTTAGAGTAGGTAGTTGTTACAGTGATTATATAAATTACTTTCCTCAATGCTGAAACAAAATGTAACAAAGGCAACTTAAGGAAGGATTATGGTACAGCCACCACGGCAGGAAGGCATGAGACAGCTAGTCACATTGCATCCCCAGTCAGGAAGCAGAGTTGAATACTAGTGCTCAGCTCACTTTCTCTTTTATTCAGTCCAGAACTCCAGTCCATGGTATGGTGCCACCCACATTTAAAGTGGGTTGTCCCACTTCAATAACACAATCCAGAAATCCCCTCAAATATATGCCCAGAAGTTTGTCTTTCTGGTGATTCTAGAGCCTATCAAGTTGGCAATTTATACTAACAGTCACAGTGGTAGAGAGCTGACCCTCCACCTGACACCAATGGAGAGTTCCAGGAAAGTAGTTCGCTATTGCTGTTCTTAAGCAGCTTCAAGTCTGGAAGGGTAGATGGACAAATACCAAGAGGGTCACAAAGAGTGACAAGCACTATATCTAAGGACCTAACAGGGGGCCAAGCTAAGCCAAGGAGTGAGGAAGAAAGGTAGATAACTCCCTAGCAAAGTGACCCCCAAGTTGAGGGGGTCACCTTCAGCAGCCACCTCCAAGGGAGAGCTGAGCATTAGCAGAGCTCCTGACTGCATTGGCTAGTGCCTTTCAAAGAAAGCAGGGAAGCAGCCAACTTTATTTCACTCACTAAGGACATGGAGGAAGGGGCTTGTTATCTCCCAATATTTTATCATTCAAGAGCTCTTATTAATAAAGACATTTTGGGTTCAGAAAGTAGGTTCACCAGGTAAAGATCACTTGCCACCAAGCCTACTAACCTGAGTTCAATTCCCAGGATTCACATGATGGAATGTGAGAACTGATTCCTCCAAGTTGGTCCTCTGACCTTCCTGTGCTACAGGGCACACACACATAACAACATGAAATAACTTTTTAAACCATGTCTATTTGTGTGACTGTAAAGACATGGAAAACATACATTGAGGTGCTAAGCTGATTTTCTTCTGAACACCTGCATCTGTATTTTATACCATGTATTTACTGGCTTTAGAAAAGAGGAATAAGTGGAGTTTCTTTCTGAATCCTCTAACTGGACAGACATCATTGAGGCTGAGCCAAAGGCCAACCTTGTTGCTGGGCAGAGGCCAGGACCACTGCACTTCAAAGCCCACAAGCCAGCCCCCACCCGCAGAACTTCCATAACATCCACCAATTTCAATGACAAGTTGCCACCAACTAAAGCCTGTCATTCTGAAACCCCTGCTCCAGAGGGAGGCTTGTCACCACAGCTGGCTTTTCTGACTGTTACACTTCATTGGGAAACAAGAACCAGGTCATTTCACACCATTTACTCCAAAAAGCCAAGTGTGAGATTTTATGACCCCCCTTCCGGAAGAAGCATAAACCCTAGGTAAAGACACTCAGCTATACCCAAAGGCAGACGCATACCAGACCAGCATGCAATTTCACATGTGGCACACAAGCAGACATGGGGCCCTGTCACTGGAAGGTTCCCTAATCTCAACAACATGAAGGAATTCCATGCAGGGGTAGGTATGAGAAGGAGGTTTTCATGAATAAATTAAGACTTAACTTTACTGGATGAACAGGATACCAGCAGGCTGGCATACTCAGCGTGGTTCATGTCTCTAGCCCCCAAAAGAAAACAGTCTATTTAAACTCTCAAAGAAAGTAAGGGCCTTGAAATGAAGAGATCCCCCTGTGAGCTCATAATCATACGTGATCAACAACTATATGTGACTAGTAATTAATGAGAATGACAGCAAGTGGCTTTTAAAGCATGAGGTCAAATCTGCAGGGTCTGCAGGCACTGGTCAGGCAGCACCCCAGGTGGCTCCCCGCACCCCCATTTTTCTCCCCCACTAATCCTCCTCTCTCCCCAGCCTGTCCCTACAGCAGTGCTCTTCATTCTCAGCGCAGTTTGAGGGTTGTCTAGTAACAGTAAGCTGAAAACAGAAAAGGGAGCTGGTACCTCAAACTACCACATGCCATCTAGCTTATCAAAAACTTATTTAAGAGCTGGATGGTGGTGGTGGCACACACTTTTAACCCCAGCACTTGTGAGGCAGAGATAGGAGGTTCTCTAAGTTTGAGGCTAGTCTGGTCTACATAGTGAGCTCCAGGCCAGCCAGGGCTACCCAGAGAATCCCTGTTTTTTGTTGTTGTTGTTTTGTTTTGTTTTTAAAAAGCTTGTTTTAGCGTTTTGTTTCTTACTAGTAGTAGTAGTTTATTCTTGGTTGTTTTTTTTTTTTTTTCTCAGACAGGTTCTAAGTATGTAGCTTTCTATCCAGAACTCCCTATGTTGTATTTATGGGGACAATCCTCCTGCCTCTGACAGTGTGCCTCCACAACCAGCTTTCAGCTAGGGAAGATGAACTGTGACCATAGCCATGCACTGGGAACCCTGCAGCCAGGACCCCACACGGGCGAGATAGAAGCACTCAAGCAATACTTTCTGACTTAGAGACCATGCTCAGAACCACTAAGCCGACCAACTGCTTCAGGCTGGTTAGGAATTCAGTCATGCTTTCAATTAAGTAACCTTGGGTAGGGTTTCTCACAAAGCACCTTCCTCCATGTGAAACAGGATAGCTTCTAGAAACGGAAGGAAGTTTTGAAGGGATGGATAGCATGTGAGGACTTGAATTCATTCTGACTTAGATTTAAGGTGATTTTGTGGCTGAGGCCAGGACAGAGGTAAACACCTTTAAGAGAACTGCAGACCACTGCCTTGGAACTCAAGCAAACACATCACTAGTGTGGCCTCCCTAGCAAGAATACCCATGATCCTGTTTCTTCATTTCTTCAACTATCACAAAGACCAGCTTCTCCTACTTCCCAGGTTCCAAGAACATGAAATAACTATGTGTCAGTTAACTTCTCATTACAGACGCTATATTTTTCTTGAGAGATGTCAGAAGAAAAGATTTTCAGATCATACTTCCAAAGGATTCAGATTCTTGGCTCTGTTACTGGGCCTGTGGAAAAGCAGGGCATCATGACTGGAGCAGGGAGGGTGTGTGTGGCAGAGAGAGCTGTTCACCTCATGGTATCTTAGAAGCAAAGAAACAAGAAGGGGACAGGGCAAGATAAAGCCCCCAAGGAGATGTCCTTTGTGACATAATTCCTCCTACTAGGCTCTATGTCATAGAGTGTCTAGAATCTCCCCAAACAGCAGCACCAACAGCAGCTGGGGACCAGACTTCCTCACTTCTAATCATGTACCTACCTGCTTCTGTCTGTCCTCCATCTTGCCCACTGAAGTGGTCTGAATGAGACATGTCCCTACAGGCACTGGTGTTTGAATATTTGGTCCCCAGTTGGTAGATACTTGGGGAGGTCTAGAAGATGGAGCCTTCATGCCGTTTCATTTGTTCTTTCTGCTTTGCACTAGTGGCTCAAGATATGAGCTCTCAACATCCAGGCCCACCTGCTGCCTCTACCCTGCCACTTGGGACTCTAACCCTCTAGAACAATAAGCCAAAATAAACTCTTTCTTCTGAATGTTACCTTGGTCATGGTGTTTTATCATAGCAATAAAAATGTCACTCCTACACACTAATGGCTCCACCCAATGAATGACACAATCAATTCCACCAAGGACACGAAACCTTTGTCTTCTACCTACAGCACTTTTGTTTCAGTTTCCAAAGTTGGCTTTGAACTTGCAGCAAACTTCTTGCCTCAGCATCCCAAGTGCTGGGATTACAAATGTACGCCACCACACGCAACTCACACAGCATTTTCCTGTGAATGCCAAATGATAGGCACCATGATAGACAAATGTTGTGGAATATTAACATAAGATGTGCTACACATTTGTTTATGCACAGATGTGCTGCATTCTTTTATGCGGCATTTGCTTAACTCTGTGAAGCTGTGTAACTTTGCCTGCCTGAAACACCTGATTGGCCTAATAAAGAGTTGAACAGCCAACAGCAAGGCAAGAGAAAGGACAGGTGGGGCTGGCAGGCAGAGAGAATATAACAGGAAGAGAAATCTGGGGAAAGAAGATCTAGGAGCGAGAAAAGGAAGAAAACATCATGGGCCACCCACCCAGCTACACAGCCAGCCAAAGAGTAAGAGTAAAAGTAAGATATATACAGAAGTAAGAAATGGGAAAGGCTCAGAGGCAAAAGGTAGATGGGATAATTTTAAGAAAACCTGGCTAGCAACAAGACAAGCTAAGGCCAGGCATTTGTAAGCAGTAATAAGCCTCCTTGTGTGATTTATTTGGGAGCTGGGTAGCAGGCCCCAAGAGCCAAAAGAGCAAAGAGTAAAAAACAATCAACTACAAGACAAATTCACCTATTAATTGTATATGATTTTTATTTGTATTTTACCTACTTCCAAATGATAGAGAAGGTGGCCTGCTCCTGTCACCATTTCAATAAGGAGGCTTTCCCTGAATGCTCTTTTGTTCATGCGCTGACTCCTCAACACAAAGTAGTAGAAAGTTCTTCCTGGTGAAGGCAGAGAGCAGCTCAGATCATCCAATTGAGAGGTCATTAAGTAGCCAGGTGTGGTGGTGCACACCTTTGATCCCAGCACTTGAGAGGCAGAGGCAGGCAGCTCTCAGTTCGAGGCCAGTCTGCACTACGGAGTGAGGACAGCTAAGGCTGTTATGCAGAGAAATCCTGTCTCAAAACAAAACAAAAAATAAAGGGAGGGGGAGTGTCATTAGGCAATAAAAGTGCAGCTTCTTTTCCTTCCTTCTCCACCCATGGTTGTCAATTCAAGGCAACCATGTGGTAGATAACCAAAGCGATCTGCTTGCAGACCAGCTGACTTTTAAGAGGACTGGGCCTAGGCTGTGGATAACAGAATGAGCAAACCCCCTTACAAGTACTGCAGATAAACTATACTCTACACATCCTTTATATGCTGAACACACATCACAAGCAACTGAGTAAAATCTAAAAAAAACCACATGTATCCATGCACCAACAGAGATGCATAAAGAAGGCTCAGAGCCACGGTGCTCATCATGGTCAGATACTGAAGCAATCTAGTATCTGCTGACAGGAGAATAAATTGTGGTCTGTGCATGTAATGGAGAGTTTTTGTCAGCTTGACTACACCAGTAGACACCAGATATTTGGTCAAATAGCTTCTACAAGAAATGAGATGAACATTTTTTTACTTAAAATCTTTTTAATGATTCTTTTCTTAATGTGCCTTTTTAATTTGTGTTTTGCTTGCATATATGTCTGTGTGAGAGTACTGGATCCCCTAGAACTGGAGTTACAAATAGTTTTGAACTGTCATGTGGGTGCTGGGAATTGAACCTGGGTACTCTGGAAGAGCAATCAGTGCTCTTAACCTCTGAGCCATGTCTGTAGGCCCCTAAGATGAACATTTTAATCAGGTGATTTCAGATTGTCCTCTCCAGTGTGGGTAGGTTTCATCTAATCAGCTGAAGGTCTGAACAGAACAAAACCAGCAAAGAGATTGCAGCCTGCCCACTTTCAGACTGGAACTGCTTTACTGGCTCTCTTGAGCCACAGTGCACATGGGAACTCCATAAATGCTTGAGCACATTCTTTATAAATCCCAAAAAGACACATGTACTCATGTGTATGTATGCACGTGTGTGTTCACGTGAGCACATACACATTTAATTCTGTTTCTACATAAAACATTAATACAAATGAATGCAAAAAAAACAATTACTCAGCAAGTAAAAATGAAGTAATTTGCAGATCATTTATGAGTTGTGCTTTATAAAGCATGTAAGAACATTAAATATAGTAATCACAGATATGTACTTAAATATATAGTATTCTCTGAAGAGAAAAAAAGATAATCAAGAGAATGATGAAGGATCTAGACCACATTTATCTCTAACAGCATATACCACTTTCTCTGAAGTATACACAATGATTTCCTTCTCAAGCTGAGAGGTTGACCCTCAGGAACTCACCAATATGCTTCAAGATCTAGCTACCCAGAACTACAGAAACCGCTCAGTAGTAAGCATGCTTGCCTAGCTCACACAGGCCTCTGAGTCTATTCCTAGTACCACATACACCTGAAACATAAAATAAATACATCTTGCATATACATCTCTTTTATTTTAGATGAGTTTTAAGTTGCTTTAAATAAAATATCTCCAAGCCAGGCATGGTGGCACACACCTTTAATCCCAGCACTCAGGAAGCAGAGGCAGGCGGATCTCTGTGAGTTCAAGGCCAGCCTGGTCTACAAAGAGAGTTCCAGGACAGCCAGGGATGTTACATGGAGAAACCATGTCCCGAAAAACCAAAAATCAAGACAAGAATTTCTAAACTAGAAGTAGATGACAGATGTCACAAGAAAGACACAGGAAGAAAATCCTGTTCAGCAAAAGCAGAACCAAAAGCAGGGCAGTGTTGAGACACCCCTAACCCCCAGCGCCTCACCCTCAGAGCTTTTGGGCCAATCTGACAATCCAATCTGTCTGCAGTCCTCTAATTCTTAGGCCTTCCTTCCCTCTTTCATTTTGAGAACATCTATCCTCTTGTGTGGAAGTCAGAAGACAACCTACTTTCAGGTCTCTCTCTCTCATTTATTTATTTGTTTACTTATTTATTGTGACCCACTGACTTTAGTTAGGGTTGCTTGCATGAGCATAGGTGGAAGATATTTGTTCTTGAGATCTTAAACTGAGACAACCATGTAAACTCAAGGGAAATGGAACTATCGCGTTTCAGAGTGATGCCCACTGAAGCTTTGTCGTTAAGGCAAGTATGATGGGAGAACCTGCAAAAGACACCCCCGACTCTACTACACAGTCAGCTTGGCGTGACCTGAGCTGAGTCTGAAGGCTTATTACCATTACCACCTCCACCTTTATCTTTTATTTGGCATAAGCATATAGTAACAAGTGTAGTAACTTGTAACTAAGAAATCCAATGAAATGGATGAGGAAAATGTACATTTACACATGGAGTACTACACAGCAGAAAAAAATAAGGACAGCTTAAATTTTATAGGAAAATGGATGGAACTAGAAAACATTATTTTGAGTGAGGTAACCCAGACAAAGAAAGACAATTATCACATGTACTCACTCATAGGTGGTTTTTAAACATAAAGCAAAGAAAGCCAGCCCATAAACCACAATCCCAGAGAACTTAGACAACAATGAGGACCCTAAGAGAGACTTACATAGATCTAATCTACATGGGAAGTAGAAAGTAGAAAAAGACAAGATTTCCTGAGTAAATTGGGAGCATGGGGACCTTGGGGGAGGATTGAAGGAGGGGGGAGACAGGGAGGGAAGCAGAGAAAAATGTAGAGCTCAATAAATATCAATAAAAAATGTATAAAAAAATAAATCCAATGAAAAACACTGCAAATAGCCTTTGTTTCCATGCAACAAAAAAAGGACATAGGGACCACATCAGGATGGTGGCTAAGAGTCTTTGTCTTGCTGACAGCAAAGGAGGATTCTTGGCTCCCAGGTGATGACATTCCTTTGCCCTGAATTCACCCACCCACATGGGGCAGAACTCAGGGAGGTTTCCTTGTGTGCACTGACAGTAAGATCAGGAATGCAGTCTGGCTACATTTGTGGCATTCCTAAAGATGAGGTATTATGGTTAGCATCCTGGACACAGCCTGGTCTAGTCTGTTACATCTCCCATTGTGCAGGGAGCTCTACTACATTCCCCCAAACAACTCCATGCCCAGCACAGTTCCTCTTCCTCCTGGCACCAGCACCTCAGCTGGGCTTTAGGGAATCCCCTACCCCTTGGAAACAATAGCCCCTCCCTGACTCCTTTTCAGGTTTCCTGCATCTGTGGGGTCACCATACCCAGTGTCTCCCAAGGACTGGTTTTATGCTCAAACTCGCTTAGATCACAAACCCTTATCAGCTTTTTGTATTCTGACAGAGTACTCTCTTGACCAATCCCCCTGCACTATAGCTCTCAGACCACAGGGCTCTACAAAGAGCTGAAATACAAAAACTCCCAAAGCACCTGAAATGCTCTGGCCACTGTCCAATGCCCAAGTACAGAAACATGAGTTTACATCTCTACCCAAGAACTGATAGTTAATTAAATATAAAGACAGTCAAAAACACATAGATATCAATGACCTTGGCTAAATGCCTCCCCTTCACTATGCTGTGACCCTTCCTGCTGGGAGTACATACATTAAGGCAATGGTTCTCAACCTAATGCTGAGATCCTTCAATACAATTCCTTGTTGTAATGATCTCCAACCATAAAATTTATTTTCATTTTCGCTGCTACTTCATAACTGTAATTTGCTACTGTTATGAATTGTACTGTGAATATCTGTGTTTTCCGATGGTCTTAGATGATCTCTTTGAAAGAGTCCTGTGACATCACTCCAGGGGTAGCAACCCAGAGGTTGAGAACCTCTGACTTAAGGCATCTGCTTAACACACTTGTGGTGCAGGTATTAAACTCCAGGCACTGCTCATGGGGTACGGAACTTCCTATGAGTAGACTCCCCTTAGCCTACAGACCACATGGAAGAAAAGATCTCCATGGTGTCACTAAACCTCAGCTTATGACAGTTTTGCTGGTGTAAATTTCCACATATAAATATATACATAGATAGTGCAGTTGGGAGTTGGCTCAGTATGTAAGCATGCTTGCTGTGCAAGCATGAGGACTTGAACTGGGATCCTAGCACCTAGGTAAAAGCTAAGTGTAGATGTAACACCAGTGCTTATGCGGAAGATGGGGAAAGGGGGTGGCAACAGGAAGATGGTTGGAGCTAGGTCAGTCTAGCAGAAAACTAGTGAGTTCGAGGTTCAGTGAGAGACCTTATCTCAAAGGAACAAGACAGAGAATGATAGAGTAGCGTGCGCGCTAGCAAGCACACACACACACATTTTCATCTCAGATTCCACACACTGACGACACCACCTGAAGTGACCCACCCTACCGCTCCCTCCCTTGCTGACTAAGGTCTCCTGTACCTTGGCTTCAGTCCTTGGCTTCAGTTGTACCACCCCTGCACATAGCAAAGAAAAGATCAAGGTCACCTTGCCTGAGCCTTGGTTCTGTTCCACCCCCTACCTGGCCCAACCCACCCACCCCTTCCACCACCACCCGCCACACCTCGCCCCACTCCACTCCCCACCCCCACCCCCACAATCTACCCAGACGCCAAAGGCTTTCTTTTCAAGGTCAACAATCGTTTGCCCGGTAAGTTTCAGTCAAGTAACCTCTAGCTGGTTTCCGTTTTCTGTGAATTACTGCAGAAAGAGTGAGCATGGGGGGGGGGGGTGTTATGAAAAAAAGGAAGATCAGAAGCTACCCTAGAGATTATGAAAGAGGAACATGATGGCTGCTAAAAAGAATTTGCCCAACATAAGAGGAAAAGGACCCAAGGCTCAGTAAAGCAATGCTGCTATTGAAAGTGACCCCCTCTGGCCACCATCCCAGCCAGTTGGGAGACAGTAGTATTCACTCAACTGAAACAGCACAAGTATGAGCCAAAAGCAACATTAATCTGGTCAAATGAAATTAAACACACCAAAATGACCTTTCATTCCATCTCCCTGGCTCCCACTCCTTGCAGCCAGGTTCCAGATGATGATCTCACAGCTCTCACACCTGGTCTGCCCATTCACACCATGTACTCACAGAGGAACTTTCCTGGATACAATATCCAGAGAACCGAGGACACAGAAACAGACAGGTCCCGTTTGCATGATATGACCACCTGATGGAAGAATCAAGAAACTCTAAAACTCATGTGAGAACAGGACGGCCACATAAGGGAGGAGTGACAAGGCCCTGAAGAGGGCACACTGTCCTGAAGGATGAGAGGAACCAACCACGTGAAGAACGTTCCAGGGAGTTCTCTGAGAAGCACCTGCGCAGAGACCCTCGGAAGAGACAGTCGCCCCCTCACAGGTACCCGCCTCTACAGAGCATCTCTCTTCCTGCCTGTACATGGTAGGAAGACCTTCTTGAGGCTCAGGATGATCGCACCCCACTCTTCTACTTAGAAATTCCCAGATTCCCACAGTCTGGACAACTAAGACACAGACTGTATGTGTGAGTTTCATAAATACAAATGAACATCTATAGACACATATAGATGCTAAATTTCTACACAAAGACACTAACAAATCTCTCCCTTATGACCCACAAAGACTATGACACCCAATACTTAATTCATAAGCATGGGGAAAGATGGAATCCTGAATCTGCATACAACACACTGAGAGTAGCCCACGTTCAAAATATTGACTCTGTCACTTATTAGGCATGTAAGTTGACAGACTTATTTTATGTGTTCATATGTGTTTCTCTGCCACATGTGTGTGAGTGCCCCTGAAGGACAGAAGGTGTTGGATCTTCTGGAGCTCAGAGTCCCATAGGAAGAACTCCACCTCAAGCATCTAGGCAACACTCCTCAACACAGCTGGTTTTCCCTCCAGGACTTCATAGGCTACTCATTTACACCTTAAGACCCCCAAGAATGGTAAATACCCATTTCCAAAGAACATGGGAGAAGTCAAGAAATGTGGGTATGCCAGGGAGAGTAGAAAGGTTTTTTTTTTCCTTATTTACAATCTATTTATTTGCTTGTTTGTTTATGGCTAGAAGCAGAATTGACAGCAAGATAAACTTCAAGTCATATATGTATACCCCAACCTTCTTCATCCCTTCATCCCTCCCACATCCCCTTCCTCTTCTACACCCCTAACCTCTACACCCCTAGCCTCCCTCAAACACCAGGCAGTCAAATGAGATTGTTCAATCCTGTCTCCTAGTAACTTAAAGAAGATACTATACAGTGAACTGAAATAATCTGATTCAAGGGTCAGAACCCCAAGAGCCTGCAGGAGTGTGGCTCAGGAATGTAAGACAGCAGTCGCTCCCTCCCCCCCATCCTGGAACTAGAGCAGCGCAAGAACTAAACCAGGCAGCTGTAACATTCCCAAGCCAAAGCACCAAAGCAGTGAGCTCCAGAGACACAGGTCTTGAGCCATGCTAGTCAACTGTGGCCCAGTCCCCATGTTCCAAAAAAACACTGCAAAAATTCAAATAAGTCTTTGAGCTTGCCATCAAATTCTAGTAGTAGAAAAATTTAGAAAAAGCTGTTAGGCCAATGAGACGGCTCAGTGGTTTGACATACTGTTAGGAGGCTCTGATAACATGAGTTCAATCCCACGTCCCACAAGGTGGCAGGAGAGAACCAACTCCCAAGAGTTGTCCTCTGACTTCCACAGGCAAACTGTGCCACATGCATTCCTGTACTCATACACATACACACACACACAAATATAAGTTTGTGTCAGAGATTTTTGAATTGTTACAAGAGAGAAAAAATAGGCTAGGCAGTGGTGGCACACGCCTTTAATCCCAGCACCCAGAAGGCAGAGGCAGGTCCATCTCTTTGAGTTTGAGGCCAGGCTGGTTACAAAGCGAGTTCCAGGACAGCCAGGGCTGTTACACAGAGAAACCCTGTCTGAGAGAGAGACAGAGACAGAGACAGAGACAGAGAGAGAGAGAGAGAGAGAGAGAGAGAGAGAGAGAATATACTTAAAAATCCATGATCTAAAAAAGACAACCAAGGAGCTATGTGCAATGGCTCATAACTGCAATCCCAGTACTCAAAAGGTGTAGGCCAGAGAACAAGTGTGAAGTCATCTGGTACACACAGTGAGTTCCAGGGCAGTCAGACCTTATAACACAGTTAAGACCCTGTCTCAATAACAGGAAAGAGAAGGGGAGAGGCAAGTGGAAGGTAATAAAAAAATAGAGAGAAAGAAGAAAGTCACTATGATTCCCATTTAAAGAAAAAGCAACAAAGCCAGCTCAATCCAGACAACCACTTCTCACACCATGAAATGGTTCCCACATCAAGGGTCCTCATGGTATCCATGCATGCAGAGCTAAAACCT
Source organism: Ondatra zibethicus (assembly GCA_004026605.1). Lineage (NCBI taxonomy): Eukaryota > Metazoa > Chordata > Mammalia > Rodentia > Cricetidae > Ondatra > Ondatra zibethicus. Next base: position 71,476 of record PVIU01007795.1, on the reverse strand, counting down.
GGGTTCCATTTTTAAAAGACAGATCCTGCAGGCCCTCACCTTCCTCAGCAAGTCCTCTGGGAAGTGAGGAGCATTACACTACAAGGCATCCTGGGAGGGGGCAGCAGAGTGAGGGCAAGGGCTGAAAGGATAGGCGGAGAAAGAGAGGGAAGTCACCTCTTACCTGGAGGGAGAAATGCAGGAATGTGGCAAGAAATGAGGTAAGCAGTGAACATTCTACAAGTCTGGGCTTTCATTGTGAGGGTGACCAGGAGCCATGAAGAACTGTAATCCCGACAGTCTGGCCCTTCCTCACTGCTGATAATGAACACCAGGATGGCCTTGAGACCACAATTCTGAAGAGTACAGGAATAGCAAACCAATCAATCCTTCAAACTTTAGTAGCCAAACACATGCCTATGACACGTGTGCTCTGTTTCTGTGTCATCTGCTCAGAGGGCCATATGAGGCTGGCAGAGTGTGTAGAACAGAAGAGAGACTCTACACGACAGACAATGGCACTGGCAAGACCATGGCCTGTGGACCACAGCCACACCACACAGGTCCAGGGAACAGCGAGCCTAGAGACTGCTCAGAACCTCTATGACTGAGAACAAACAGAGAACTTACCCAGTCATCCAACTGGCAGAGAAGTCAGACCACAGAGAAGACAGGTTCCCCCAGCCAACAAGCAGGTCATACCACTGTTGGGCCTCTCCCACCCAAGGTGGCCTCCAAACAGCCACATCCCCAGCCTAGGTTGCCACCCTACCTACCCAGGCACAGAAAGCTTATTGTACCCTCAGTTCTCTGTCCTGGCAGGCCTCCACAGTCACCTCTGGAAATGAGACACTGTCCAGAAGCCACCAACTGGGATGTCCATAAAGCTTCTGTGTCCAGGGCTCTGTGTAACCCTGAGTAGGGAGAAAGCCCATGTACATCTGACCAAGCATCATCCTGTCCCTTTATAACTTGCTTCACAATGACAGGGCCCCTGGCATCAGAAACCAAAGACACTCATGAAAGAAAAACACCCAGGCTATATGAAGCACAGAGAATATAAGCAGCCAACAGGAAGAAAACTAGGAAGAAAACTCAAGTGCCCAGAACCACAAGTTCCAGACCAATTAGAAAATTCCCCCTTAAAATTTAGGGAACATTTTAGTAAATGGTGCTGAAAAACAAGATGTTGGGGAGGAGCACACAGGGGACCTTCTTTACGTATCTCCCACTATATAAAAAAGTGGTTCGGGGCTGGAGAGATGGCTCTGTGGTTAAGAGCACTGACTGCTCTTCCAGAGGACCCGGGTTCAATTCCCAGCACCCACATGGCAGCTCACAACTGTCTGAAGATCCAGTTGCAGGGGATCTGACACCTTCACACCAATGCACATAAAATAAAAAGTTAAATAAACCATAAAAAATATTTTTTAAAAAAAGTGGTTCAAATGGATCACAGACCCAAATATAAAACCCAGACCTGTAAGATCAGCAAGAGACAATGCTTGTGACCCTGAATTAAGCAAAGATTTTACATGAAACTTATCCCAAAACACACAAACCTGCAAACACCCACTTCATCTAGTCTTTTGCATTTTAAAGCAAGCAGGTTGGGCAATGGCTTCCTACCTGGGGAAGAAGAGGGGGGAGATAAATGGAGGGGCTACAAAACAGCAGAAGGAGGCTGTTAGTTTGTGGGAATGGCAACAGTGTATGCCATGTCAAACTGTATCAAACAGTAGGCTTTAAAAACAGACAGCTTAGTAAGTAGTACTGTCCATTATTACAACTCAGGAGTTTGAAATTTGAGGCAGGAGCAGCATAAAACAGTAACCTTTTATACTGTCATATAACAACAACATTCTTCAAAAGCCAGCTCCTGAGCCAGGAATCGTGCCACACACCTGTATCCCAGCACTTGGGAGCTACAAGCAGGAGGATCAGGTTCAAGGTCATCCTCAGCTACACCAATTTCCAGGCCAGCTTGAACTAAGTGAGACCCAATCTCAGCAAAATAAAATCAAAAACACTACCTCCTAATTGCCAACGTTAAAAGGGCTTTTTCAAATTAAAAGGATGCAAACAGTACTCTAGTTACTGTCCAGAAGGATCCTCCCCACTCCCCTCTTTGCATCTTACTCCAGGTTTGCTTTCAAAAAAGGAAAGAGAAGGAGAAGGGGCAGGAAGGGGAAGAGAAAAAGACCACAACCGTTTCCATTTTCTACTCAAACAGAACCCTCCTAAGATACACTGAAGATTCCATTGTCATTTTCTCACACTGGGGAGGGCTCAGTTTCTGACCACTTTCCAGGACCTCTGGACAGAAACACACAGTTCACACACACCTTGCAAGGCCCAGAGCAAAGCTCACTTGGGTAACTGCTCAATCTTTAACCCACAGTTCCTCCTGGAAAGGTAAGCATCAGAGAAGGCTACGTGGACTGTAGGACAGAGACACTGCTTCCCTCCCCTACAGAAGACAAGAGCTGAGCAGTGATAAAATGTAAATATTTAAAGAACTCACAGCTGCTGATGCCAGCAGGATAACAGCTTGCAAACTTCCAGTCAGAATGACTGTTATATCAAGGGCTGAGTCATGGCTGCAAATGCTGTTTCCTTCCATTCTTCATAGAGGAGAGGAAATTTTTAAAATAGCTTTCAGAAAGTTACTATGCCCAGTCACAACAAGAAAACACTGGAGAAAAGCCAAAGCTCTGCAGCCAAGAAAGGAATAATACACCATCCACAAGGAATGCATTCAGACAAGAAAGAAACTGCTGCTCAGGTCTGTAAACAACAAACAGGTATATCTGCATCATCAAGTGCTGAGGTCCACCACATAAAGGACTGATGCATGTCTCACACATTCCCTCTCTTTGATATGACAAATCTTGATTATAAAGAATAGAGCTGGTCCAGCATAAACTGACACAGTGCACATGCTGGCATTTGACTCATCCTCAGGTCTGGTTTCCAAGTTCCACACAGCACTCAGATCTCAAGCACGTGCCGTTCTTCCAGATATGAGACTTGGCACTTTGCCTAAGCTCAGTTTCCTCACCTGACCAGTTATGAGCATAACTGGGCATAGAGAAGCAGGGGGTCTGGCACATCAGCCCCAATAAACACTAAACTGAAAATAACTGTGGCAATCATAGTGAAATAAAAACTAAGTCAGGGGTCCATGTGATACTACACCCCTAAAATGCCAACACTCAGGAGCCAGTGTAATAGTACACCCCGACAAAGCCAACATTCAGGAGACTGAAAAGTGAGGATCACTCAAGTCCAAACTGATCTCTTAGGGAAAATGGGAGGGAAAAATATGTTAATGGTCCAACCTGGGAATGTGGGATTTGGACATCACTGAGTTTCAGGAGAAGTTGAATCCCTCCCCAAGTCAGTAGAAGTCCTGTCTGATCTTAGCCTACAGGCAGACAGATTCCTCCAGTCTGCAGCTTCAGAGACTGGGAGGGCTACACGAACAGTGGTGGGTGGGAACTCAAGTCAGCCCTGGGTACTGTGCCACCCTCCACAGTGAGGTAGGGACCCACAGACCCCAGTGTCACTGGACAGCGTGATGGTATGGTTAATGACTTTTGCAAATGACATCTCTCAAAGACTGAAGGGCACTAAATTAAACAAATACAGCTAGCTTGGGAGGTCCATCACGTGGTCCTGGAAGCAACTTCAATCCCCCCAGAATCATCCTTCACTGGACAGAGGGGTTGGGCCCCAAGAATGATGGTAACTTCTCGCAGGTCACATAGTCTCTGAAGAGCAGAAGCTACTATAAAAAATGCCAAGTTTATTTATTTAAATTCATGTTTTAAATATATGATTTTATGTTTTAGGCTACATTACTTAAGTGTCCTCACCCGCATGCCACATATAGCCCAGAGCCAAGGGCATACCTGACACAATCTATAACTGCTGGGCACAGCCCTGAGGGACTAAACCCTTGGTAATGACTTAGCCTCGGGGAGCCTGGATCACTACAGAACCACTACAGTACTAAGCTAGAAGATAGGTCCTAAGAGTCAGGAAAAACACCTGTGTGTTCTACTGTGGGATCACACAGCAGGCAGTGTGCTACGTGAGGGGTGTAGGAGTCAGCCATGATAAGCTAAATATGAACAGATCACCCAAAGGAAGTTCTTTACTTCCAACCATTATCACCTGCTAGAGTAGGACTCAGCCATTGATAAGTTTAACAGAGGCCTGAGTCTCAGTAGTTTACCCTGAAGCAATACCTGGTAGCAGGAAGAACCATAAACTGAGATTACCGAACACCACCCAACAACAGACCATCCAAAGGAAATGCCTAAAAAGTTCCAACCACTGTAGATAGGATCACCTGCCAGCAAACACTCACCAGGACACCCCTAGACAAATGTCAATCAGGGGTCCTAAACCTCAGAAACCCCTCACCCCCACCTTTACTACTATAAAAACCCAACTCTAACTGAGCTCGGGGCTCTCCGTTTATTCCAGTATGTTGGACATGCGGAGAGACCGAGTTTGCAAACTTGCATAAAATAAAGGCTCTTTGCTTTTACAAACGGGACTCGGTCTCCTTGTTGGCTTTTGGGGGACTTCATGGATTTGGGCCTAAGAATGTGGTGCAGCAGTTATTTACCCAACCATATGATAACCCCATGAGCACCCCACTGGAAAGGTAAAGTGGGGGCTGTAGAGGCGGTTTAGCTGTTAAGAGAGTTTACTATTCTTTTTTTGTTTTGGTTTTGTTTTTTGAGATAAGGTTTTTCTGTGAAACAGCCCTGGCTGTCATGGAACGCGCTTTGTAGACCAGGCTGCCCTCAAACTCAGAGATCCCTCTGACTCTGCTGGGATTAAAGACCTGTGCCATGCCACCACCACCCAGCAGGCTTACTGTTCTTGAAGAGAGCCTGGGCTTGGTTTGCAGCATCCATATCAAGCAGCTCACAACTGCCTCTTACTCCAGTTCCAGGAGGCCCACAGCCTTCTTCTGGCCTCTGTGGCTGCCTACACAAATGCCAGGGATATAAACTCACACAGGTACACATAAATACAAATATACAAATAAGAAGTAGATACCACGACAAATAGTATAGCCAAGGTGAAGTCAGAGCAACCTAACAGCAGAACATCCTAATGAGGCACCACACACTCTATTCTCCAAAGCACCCAGCTGTGTCAAGACCCAAACTCAGAGGCAACTATTACCTGTTTGGAAACATGGCCCTCCTACAGGGTGAGCAACCTAGGCCCTCAATCAGGACAACCCCCACCCCACCAACAGCAACAGTGTGCAGAGGGGGTGGGAGTAAGGTTTGCAGCTTTTGTAGGTCCTGGAAGGACTGGCAATTCACCAACTCCATGCCCAAAAGGGAATCCATACAGTCCCCCAGTGGGCTAAGTTTGTACTGCCTTTCGGAAGGCAGGGTTATGAGAAGTCCCTCTACATTCATAAGAAAGAGCATAAACTATCTTATAATAATAATAATCTATTATATAATATTAAATTATTTCTAAATGTCATAAATCTAGACGTTCCCAGCAGAAGTAGAAGACAGAGCAGCTCAGGTCCAAAACAGTAATTCTGGAGATGAACACAAAGAAGAACTTCAGGAAAGGCAGGCTAGCTGAGCTTTTAATATAAGTGATAAACAGCTCTTGGCTCCAGGTCCCATCAAGCAACTTAGAATTTACACCTATAAGAGTAAAAAGAAATTCAAAATAAAATAAAAGCTGCATATTGTGAAATAACAGGATTGGTAAGTAGAGTCAGGAGGTAAAGACACTTGCTGTCAATCTTGATGACCTGAGTTAGATCCCATCAAGAATCAACTCAAGGCTATTCGGTGACCTCTACATATGACCCCTGGCACTCCTTCATTCACACACATATATAAACAAATGCCAAAAAAAGTTAAGGACAAGATAATAAAGGATAATATTTATTACAGGAACCATTTCCCTTGGTCTTCTTAAAGAACACCCATCATAGACTCCTGCAACCTCACCATACTCATTTCCCCATAATATACGGTGTTCAGGTGTAGCCTTCTGGTCCTCTATAAGGCCCTGTTTCCATGACAGACCCAGCCTTTAAGCCCAGGTGTAAGAAGCACAAGCAACTTCATAGAATAGCAAGAGAAGTCCTTGCCCCAGTGCAGAGCAAAGCCTCCAGCTTCAGCAAAGAGCAAAGCCTGGGTGAGGAGCTGCTGGAGGACAGGGTCCGCCCTGTCCCATGCCATTCTACCCTGCTAAGCTGAGATTTCTCAAGAAAATAAAATGGTCTCTAGGGACAGCCACGGGGAGTGCCACTGGGGCTTGTCACTGGCCATCTAATTTAGCTGAAAAGTTCCCACCCAGCCCCTGCCAGAGCCTTTGCCACACACAAGCAAAGTTCAGCACGTTGCTAAGGCAACAGAGACTCAGACATGTTTAGGCATCTGTAGAAACCAAGCCAAAGTACAATTTCCACACTTGTGATAAAAACACAGGCTGCCAAGCACACAGCCAAGCATTACTCTTAAATTTGGTCTTATTGACAGAATAAACAGGGGTGGGGAAGCAGGAAGCTCCCAGTGCCTAGCAGAGCCAACAGTCAGGCTAGCCCCAGAGTGCCGGCACTAAAAACCTGCTTGTGCAGGGAACAAAGGCCTGTTATGCCCCTGTGTTGTCTGAGATCGTTTCCTCTCATTTTACCTCCATATGGACTAGTCTTTTAGTTTGGTTCAGCTGTGAACATCAGCTTTATGAGAAGAGGAACTAAGATTGAGAGTTTTGCCCATGGTGAGGCCAGATATGTGAAGAGGAAACTGCTTCCATAGGAGGGGTGGATGTAGGAGGCACAACTGTCCAAGGTGAGAACAGAGGTGGGCTAGTCTGGTCATAACCTCCATACCAGGAGCCCCCACCCTATCCATCCATGAAACACGTGCACACATGAGCGCACACACACACACCTTGTCCTTTGCAAGCCCTGAAAAATAAGCAAATAGGACACTTCTTAGTCTTCCATAAGACAGTAAAAGGTGAAAAAGTCAGCCAGTGGGAAACAACACAGTAGACTTCAGCAAAGAATGAACAAACAAGCAAACAGTAACAACAGAAACACAAATAGGTTACATAACTCTGGTAGAGAGCCTGTCTGTAGCAATGAAGAGAAGCTGGAGCATCTGTGAGAATGGCACCCGTCACAAAGGCAAAGTCCAAAGGATTATGTGACTCCAGGCTGCCATGACCTCTGAATGATTCCAACAGCCTTGCCCAGTCCTTCTCAATTCACAGACTGCAAATGTGGAGACGCAAACAGGACAAGCATGATCAGCTACTGTGGCTCCGAGAAGTCTGAACACTCACAGCCTCGGGAAGACACTTGCTAACCTCACTGGTAACAAGTAGAAGTATCAGTAGAACTTCTTCCGTCTTTTTAGTGCCTAGTGCTAGGAACTGACCATGCTCACAGAAGCTCTACTACTAAGCTACAACCCAGCCCCCTCCCCCACAAAGGGCTTGCTTACTTCATGTTAGTGAAAGGAAAGCATCCTCTGCAAGAAGAGTCCACCCGGATTAGGAAGGGAATGTGACTCATTCAAGAAACCCTCATGAGAGTTTATCTCGTGGATACTGCAAGTTCCAAAGACCAAGGCACCCAACAGGAAGAAATCCCCAGGGTTTTCTTTAGCCTAAAATTCTAGAAAAACAGACTTACAAGAATTCAAGTCTTAAAGCACTCTAAAGTGTATACAGCTTTAAAGCTATTCCTGGGAATTTCTTTTCAGGAACTAATTACATAGACAGGAAGGAAAGAAGGGAGGGAGGGAGTAAGTCAGGAAGGAAGGAAGGAAGGAAGCAAGCAAGCAAGCAAACTCAAATTGTCAACTACAAATTCATCTAATTAGCAAAAAAGTGGAAATAACCTAAAATGCCCAGCACCAGGGAATGTTTCAATCTCATACAGCCAACAAGATAACACTGGAAATCTTTTAAGGGGCTGGAGATGTGGCTCACTTGGCAGAATGCTTGCCTTGCAAGAGCTAGGCCCCATATCTGATCTCCCAACACTGCAAAAGAAAAAAATATTCTCCCAGCACTTGGGAGGCAGAGCCAGGCGGATCTCTGTGAGTTCGAGGCCAGCCTGGTCTACAAGGGCTAGTTCCAGGGCAGGATCCAAAGCCACAGAGAAACCCTGTCTCGAAAAACCAAAAAAGAAAAAAAAAGAAAAAAAGAAAAAAAATATTCAATGAGGGCATTTAGGGCAGACATGGTGACAAAGGGAAAAAAAGAAAAAGGCATGGGCCATCTAGTATCTAGATTCTAGACAGTTCAGCAGATTAAGGGCACTTGTTCCCAAGCCTGAAAATAAGATGCTGAGCCCCAGTACCTCCGTAAAAGCAAAATGAAACAAAAAAAAAAATTTCTGCAAGTTGCCCTTTGGCCTCTTCATGGCATACCATGGTAGATACGCAAACACATGCACATGCACGCACACAGAGGGGAGAGAGAGTATAATTTTTTTAATATTCAGTCATTTGGCACAAAAAATGGCAATTAGTTCAAGCATAACCATCAAGTACCTGAGCCAAGTGTGATGATGGCACAGGCCTGTCACCCCAGCAGGATCTTGAGTCTGAGGTCAGCCTGGGCTACACAGTGAAACACTGTATCTATAAGCAAAGCCACACAGTCAGAACATATGCTCTCAGGTATCCACCCAAATGATCATCTAACATCACAAGGCAACCAAATGAGTTCTCCCTCAGCTGCCTCCTCAGGGCAACTGTGGAAGATGGAGCAACAACACCCACCAGGACTCTAGAACTCTGAGAACCCTGTTCCTCCACCCTCTGACCTCATCAACTGGGAGAGATGCATGTGGCTGACCTAGTCCTAGCTTGTGATAGCTCCCTTCCTACCCTTATAAACTCCCTGGTTTTGTAAACTGTGAATTTTCAGGTTCTCTTAATTGGGTTAGTTGTGAATGTGGCCTGCCTTAAATGAAAAACACATAATTTGCCCCATTTCTATGTTCCTCAGAGGCAGGGAGGACCTTTTAAAGATCCTTTTCAGGGGGCTAGAGAGATGGCTCAGAGGTTAAGAGCATTGCCTGCTCTTCCAAAGGTCCTGAGTTCAATTCCCAGCAACCACATGGTGGCTCACAACCATCTGTAATGAGGTCTGGTACTCTCTTCTGGCCTGCAGGCATACACACAGACACACTATTGTATACATAATAAATAAATTTAAAAAAAAAAGATCCTTTTCACAATTAAGTGCAAGTGACTCAGAATCTATTTACTCAAGGTGGCAAGATAAAGGAACACTGGTATGGACTTCAGGGTCAATTCTGACAGCAATCCTCTGAAGGTCACTTTTCTGACCTTTGGGTTGATTACTCCTGGATGAAGTGGGGTTATCACCAACTGGTTGTAAGAACTCAATGGGCAGAAATGTAAAACTTCCATGGTCTCTCAGAAAATCCAGAACACAGTGTACCCCATGGCTACTGGTTCTGCCACCAACCATGCCAATCTTCCCATGGCACATGCCCAGCCTCCTTATCTGATGATATATTTGCTGGTACAGAGGTCACAAGTGCTTAATTAAAAACATCATCACACTCAAGCTAACTGGTGCCCAGGCAAGCCAGCTTCAGCAAACCAGTGAGCTACAAAATCCACTAATAGCGGGCTTGGAGGTCTGCGTGGGAAGAGAGCCTGACCACAATTCACAGTCTTGGCACACTCAGCTAGAGACAGCATAATTTGATATAATGAAACACAAACATAGCTCGAAGTCTGAAAATGTTCACAAACTACAATTTGAGCATCATTTTCAAACAATAAAATTTCACTTCATTCAAGAGACAACTTAGAAAACTAGTCACAGCTGATTCTAGATACCATAGACTACCCTGCAGGTCCAGGCAAAGGCCCTGTGACTATCTACCCCTCATGTGGAATCTAGGTCAGTGGCCTCAGAGAAGCCACTGACCCTTCCAATTCTACCACTTTTTGTCTTTCTTCTGAATCATGAACAAGGGAAACCAACAACCAATAAAGCTGTTCTGAAATCAAAATGAAAGCTATGGGAAAGTTCATAGTCAACTACCAATAGTCCACAGTTCAGAACCCCGGATTCCACAGCTTGAGCTATTGCTGCTTCATGTAAGCTTAACCCTATTTTTCCGCCATGTATCCCCGTGCACACAGCTTGATCCTTGATCTTCTCAAGTCATTTTTCATCTTGGATGTCCCATTCACCCAGTCACATGCTCCCTTCCCCCTAAATACTAGGTACAATCACAGCAACATTTCTTCATCACTGGGACAGGCCTGTATGACCATCACATTAAACTCAAGCACAGCATCATTAAGCCAGGAGGCAGGGCAGGGCTGTCCTCAAACACAGGCAGGATGCACCCATCTTCTGTTTGTTTTGAGACAGAGTTTCTCTGTATGGTCATGGCTGTCCTGGAACTCACTCTGTACATCCGCCTGCCTCTGCCTCCTGAGGGCTGGGATTAAAGGCATCCACCACCACCACCTGGCTAGGATACAGATTCCTAGTCTCACTCAGCAAACAAAACCTCAGAGTAGTGCAATGAAGAGAACACATATTCTGCCAAGGTCATGAGATTCCACAAAGGGGCTCACCTATACTGGTGACCCTGATAGCATCCCTGTGACCTTGAGTCACCAAAAAAATGTCCTAATGAGTACTCTGGCTGAAGAAAGAATAATACATTTGTAAAAGAACTGGATAAAATAAATCCAATACAAGTACTTTAGGGTTTTACTTAATATACAAATTTACCTAATTATCATGCTGAGTGATACAAAATGACTAAGTACCGTGGACTGAGCTCTGGGTCTGTGACTGCACAGCACCTACCACAATCCAGAGGAAGGGACCCACTCCAAATTCCCATAATCAAATTCTAGTGTCAATATCATGATATTAGGAGGTGGAGCCTTAATAAGCTAATTAGGTTACAGGGGTGAAGTCCCCAAGAATGAGCGAGGTGGAGCCTTAGGAAGCTAATTAGGATACAGGGGTGAAGTCCCCAAGAATGAGCTTAGTGCTCTTTCTTAAGAGGGTACTCAGACCGGGCAGTGGTGGCGCATGTCTTTAATCCCAGCACTCAGGAGGCAGAGAGGCATGAGGGTCTCTGTGAATTTGAGGCCAGTCTGGTCTACAGAGCAAGTTCCAGGACAGGCTCCAAAGCCACACAGAGAAACCCAGTCTCAAACCTCCTCCCCCAAAAAAGAAAATGAAAAAAGAAGGAACTCAAAGAGCTCCCCCCCTTGTTCAGCTGTGTAAGAGTAGCACCAGAGGTTGGATCTGTAACCCAGAAGAGAGCCCAACACTACTGCACCCTCACCTCAGGCTTCCAGACTCCAGAACTTTGAGGGACAAAGAAACAAGATCTGTGTTTTTATAAGCAAATGCTAGCGAGCACTATGTTACAGCAGTTCAAAATAAGACACCTAGTCTCCAAAACGTTGAACCATTTGAGCAGGCGTGGCATCTACCTGGTGGTAGACCTACACCAAGGGTTGTCTGGCTCTAAATCCATGCTTCTGACCTCTAGTTCATTACTGCACTATTACCTTTTCTCATCTGCAGGAGCCAGCCTTACAGATTTGTGAGAGTAAGCCAATCAAAACAAAAACAGGGCCCAGGCTATATGAACACCCTCTCCACCCCAACAGCATAAGTGAACATTTAGACAATGAATCAATGACCGAGGTCAACCCTCCCTGGAAGCCCCTTTCTTACAAAATTAAACCACTGCTTCCTAGGAGCTGCCAAGGCAATCCTCAAGACTTTGAGGACACTGGTGAGCACTAAGAAAAGGAGCAATCAGATTCACACCTCTCCCATCCACTCCCTGACTTCTCAACTGGCCTCAGTTCTGCCAAGATCATCCTGCCCATACCCTGGAAGGCTCCCCACAGGAGCCTCCACACTCTCCACAGAAAAGTCTAGACCCTAGCCAGGTCCTACAAAGAGCACATCCTGAAACTGTCCTCCCACCACACTCAACAACCCCACACACCATTTGCATCCACATTCTTGATGACCCTGGAGCTCACTTCCGGCAAAGACCACCTCCCTGGAGTTAAGCTCTGCAGCATGCTGAGCACAGCCAGACCAGTCCTTCTCTATATCTCTTTCCAGGTCAACCCATTTCTATCTGGTACTGTCATAGTATAACATAATTATTCTAGACCTCGCTGTTTCTATAAGGCTTGATACCTTAATCCTGGAATCCTAGAGCTATGAGCTGAACCAGCACCAAGATCTTTACATAACAGTAGCCAGAATGCACCCCTTCAATCCACCTTGCCTATTCTCCCTTCACACACAGATGTCCCAACTAAGATACATTCCAAATGCTCTCAGGCCAAGGAGAGTTGTCAAGTAAAACCCCTCTAATATAAACTCTAAAATCATTAAGATAAGAAGAGGAATTCAGCCAGGCGGTGTTGGCGCACGCCTTTAATCCCAGCACTCGGGAGGCAGAGGCAGGTGGATCTCTGTGAGTTCGAGGCCAGCCTGGTCTACAATAGCTAGCTCCAGGACAGGCTCCAAAGCTACAGAGAAATCCTGTCTCGAAAAACTAAAAAAGAATTCAAAGACTGCCAGGCTATGTCCTCTCTTTAAAAAACAGGGCTATTGGAACTGGACTGGAAAGACAGTTCAAGATGGCTCAATAGTTTTTTTTTTTTTTTTTTTGGTTTGTGTTTTTTTTTTTTTTTTTTTGGTTTTTCGAGATAGGGTTTCTCTGTAGTTTTGGGGCCTGTCCTGGAACTAGCTCTTGTAGACCAGGCTGGCCTCGAACTCACGGAGATCCACCTGCCTCTGCCTCCCGAGTGCCGTGATTAAAGGCGTGCGCCACCACTGCTTGGCGAGACAGTCCAATAGTTAAGAACACACATTATTCTTCCAGAGGACCCACATGGAAGCTCACAACTGTCTACAATTTCAGTTCCAGGAGCTTTGACACCCTCTTCTTACCTAATTGGACAACAGTCAAACATGTGGTACACATATATACATGCAATCAAAACACTCAGATATAAAACAAATAATTAAAAAAAACAAAGGGACTATGAAGATGGCTCTGCATAAGGGTACTCAAATACTGGCCTGACAACCTGAATTTGATCCCCAATCACACTAGACAACAAATAAAAAATCAGGTTCCCAAGGGTTGTCCTCAGACTTCCACAAGTGCATGCCTGCAGAAAATCACACATACATTAAAAACACAAAGTAAGCACACACCTTTAATCCCGACATTCAGGAGGCAGTGGAATGTAAAGCTCTGAGTTTGAGACCATATGCATCTAAGAAGAAAGCAGAAAGCCAATAGAAGGAAAAGACCAATGTATGGTGCCAGTTCCTGATGAGAGTAAGTCGTTGTGAATACTAGTGGATCAGTGAAGGTTTGTGGCAGGTGCATTCTGCACCCTGCTGCATGAGAGCAGCAGCCTAGCCTGGTGCTCCCAGGCCGTTTCAGGTCTTACTGTCAGGTAGCCTCACTTCCTCACCAGGCTCTAATTTGGATAATTACCTACTGCTTAACATTTCAGAACTGACTGTTTGCCATTAACCTCTACCAAGTTTCTCCTTTCCTGGGGAGGCTTCTCATCTCATAAAGCAGAGCTGTATATGACTGCTCTGTCCTCTCTAGTAGTTAAAGAACCCACCTGAAATGAGCAGATACAGATACACCCACACTTTTTTATTTTATGCACATGCATGTTTGTACCACATGCATGCAGTACCCATAGAGGCCAGAAGAGGGCGTCAGATCACCTGCAACTGGAGTTAACAAGAGGTTGTAAGCCAACATGTGGGTGCTGGGAATTGAACTCTGGTTCTCTGGAAAAGGAACAGTGCTCTTAACCACTGAGCCATTTCTCTAGCCCACGAACAGACACTTTTTCCATGCCACAATCACGAACTAGTTGGCTGTCTCCTGAAAAGCATCAGGATGACATGATAGGAGGACAGGGGACTCCTCCATACTAGCCATGCTTGAGGGAAACTCTACTCAATACAGTACTACAAATGCCAATGCCTGAGTAACCAACACATCTGACCAGGTTGTTTATTTTCATCAGAAATAAGCCAGTAAAATGGTGTCTTAGTCACTGTTCTATTGCTGTGAAGAGACACCACGAGCAAGGCAACTCTTACAAAAGGAAGCATTTAATTGTAGCTGGCTTACAGCTTCAGAGGCTTATCATCACAGCAGAGAACATGGTGGCAGGCGTGGTGCTGGAGAAGTAGCTGAGAGCTACATCCTGATCCCTATGCAGAGCCTGAGATTGGGCCTGGCATGGGCTTTTGAAGCCTACCCCTAGTGACACATTTCCCCCCACAAGGCCACACCTCCTAAGCCTTCTCAAATAGTGCCACTCCCTGATAACTAAGAATTCAGATATATGAGCCTATAGAGACCATTCTTATTCAAACCACTAAAGATGGCTTGGCAGGTAAATGCACTCGTGTGCCCATACACACATACATACACATGTACAAAGAATAATAGTTTTAAAAAAATAAGGGGAAAAAAGTCATTTAACCTGCGCAGTTTTTAAGTTTCCTGTCCTTTCTTAAACACTTGCTTTTTATACAGTTGAGACTCTAGAATATAATAAACAATCTGTAAAGCACTAAAAATCTCACACAGTCACAAGAAGCCATTGTTGGAACAGTCATGGTCACTGGTTATTTGAATGAGAAGGGCACCCTAAGACTCTTATGTTTGAATGCCTGGTACCCAGTCTATGGAACTGCTTAGGGAGAATTAGGAGGTGTGGCCTTAGAAAGAGGTGTGCCACTGGGAGAGGGTTTTTAGCCCATGCCACCATTCCCAACATTCTCTCTCTCTCTCTCTCTCTCTCTCTCTCTCTCTCTCTCTCTCTCTCTCTCTGCTTCCTACTTTCTGACCAAGATGTGAGCCCTTAGCTGTTCCTACCACCATGCCTTTGTCTGCCATCATGGACTCTAACCCTCTCTTTCAGTAAATTGCCTTGGTCAAGATGCTTTAGCACAGCAATAGAAAAAAACTTAAGACCAACACAATTCATACCCAGCTTCAAATTATTTGGGGATTCTGGCTCAGGGAGGCCATACTTGGGTACAACTCCATGACTTGAGATTTTTTTGTTTCAAGACAGGGTCTCACTGTGTAGCAGTGGTTGTCCTGGAACTTACTCTGTATATCAGGCTGGCTTCCAACTCACAGAGATCCACCTGCCTCTGCCTCCCATGTGCTGGAATTTAAAGGCGTGTACCACCAGGTCTAACTCAATTTTTAATTTCCACTTAACATTTATTTACTTCACAGCTTTCTGAAGTGCTAAGCAACTGAGAAGTAATAATTTAAATATACTCTTTTTTTTAAAGATTTATTTATTTACTGTGTATACATTGTTCTGCCTGCATACCAGGAGAAGGCAACAGATCTCATTATAGATGGCTGTGAGCCACCATGTGATTGCTGGGAATTGAACTGAGGACCTCTGGAAGAACAGCCAGTGCTCTTAACCTGAGCCACCTCTCCAGCCCCTAAATATACTCTTTAATCAACAAAAATTTTTAAAAAACCAACATTAAATAAGTCTGCCCAAAACCCTCAAATTCTACGAATTTTCCCCTCTGAAAAAGGCTAAAAACAAAAACGAGGGGGCTAGAGATGGCTCACTAGTTAAGAGCACTGGTTGTTCTCTCAGAGGCCCCAGGTTCAATTCTTAGCACCTATATAGCAGCACATAACTGTCCATAACTCCAGTTCCAGGAGATCAAACACACACATTGTGTATAGACATGCATGGAAGCAGAATACTAATATACATAAAATAAAAAGTAAAGGTTAAAAAACATTTAAAAAACTAAAACAAGTAAGTTCTTCACTGTCAAGACAGCAAGGTGTTTAGGTTTCAAATTCCAAAGGAAAAACAATCCTTCAGTGGACAAACAAAACTTCTTTTCCAAGTGACATTCAAGGATAATTATGATGCCAACAACTCATCATGACAACCACCAAGGGAAGAGAACCTAACAGAAAAACCCCAACTTGGCATCCAGGAGCCCAAGTTCTAGACCCAGAATGGACTCTATAACACAATGGCCAGGACTGACACCGCTGTCTTTAACTTAACTCAAATGTTTGAGTACAAAATAATGGGAGGACAACCCTTTGGGATGTGTGTCCTCCAGTATGTACGTTATCATTATTATTAGCTCCAATATGTCAAGGAAAATAGGATTACAGATTCTCTGAGGCAAGAGGCAGCTTAGGAAGCTGTGCTCACCACCCCACCATCATGTCAGGAGGAAGACAGCTTAGGGCTGAAGTGTGGCAGTCCTTACCCTGGATGCTGGCCCCCAAGTTGTTCACACATGTGCTTCTTTTCCTGGGGTGAGGAGAGGGTGTCTCATAACTGTTCTCAGAATTTCAAAGGTTAAGAACTTCTAAGTCAGGCTGGAGCGATGGTTAAGAGCACTGGCTGTTCTTCCAAAGGTTCTGAGTTCAATTCCCAGCAATCACATAGTAGCTCACAACTATCTGTAATGAGATCTGGTTGCCTCTTCTGGCCTGCAAGCATACATGCGGGCAGAACACTGTATACATAATAAATAAATAAATACTAAAAAAAAAAAAAAGAACTTCTAAGCCCTTCATCTTACAAATATAAATACTGAGACCCTGAGATCTGCATATCATCCTAACCTCATAGTGGAGGGAAGGCTATAAAGAGTCCAGAGTTTCTGGTCTCCATCCATCTCCCACTCTGTCATCTGGTATTCTAGGAAGGGAGAAAAATTACATTAAAGTAGATGTAATGGTTCAAGCCTGAAATGTCAGCACTTGAAGGGCTGAGGCAGGAAGACTGCCCTGATTCTGAGGCCAAGGACAGCCACACAGTATGTTCCAGGTTCAGATCCTGCATCAATGTCCCAGCAAGGTTCCTTCCTAAGATGGCCACTGAGGACTCTGATAGCTGTTACCACTGTATCCTGCTGCTGAATCTCCTTCTCCATCTAGTTCAGTGCCTAGACCCAGGAAATGTGTGAATATTTTTAAGACTGAAGTTTTTTAATGAGCTAGAGGCACAGCTTAGTGGTAGATAGCTTTCCCAGTTCCATTCCCAGAACTGAAGCAGAGGAAACCTGGGGAGGGCGAGTAAAGAATAAAAAAGCAGAGGTTGGGAGCATGGTTCAGAAGGTAAAGGTACCTGCCATCAACCCTTACTTACAACCTGAGACAAATCCCCAGAATCCACAGGGTGGAAGAAGAGAACTGACGAGAACTGACTCCTACAGTTGTCTTCTGACTGCTACATATCCAAACACACACACACAATAAATGTATTATCTTTTTCAAAATAGAAGTTTTTATTTTTTTAAAATTAAAATTAAAAATCTGGACAGGGAGAAACAGTTCAGCAGGTAAAGACACTTGCTGCCAAGCCTGACAATCTGAGTTCCATCCCTGCTATCCACATGGTAAAGGAGAAAAACAACTCCTGCAAGCTGTCCTCTGGCCTCCACATGTACATCATGTGTGCATATGTGCATGTATATATACATACACACACAATAAATAAAATGTCTTTTAAAAAGATGCAAACCTCTTGATCTTGATTTAACAGCTGTCTCTCAAGTAGTTAGTAACCACACAGATGCTAAAAAAATGTCTGGTTGCGTAGAATACCTGGAGAACTATCTTTGTTGAGATAGGGTCTCACTACACAGTCAAGCTGGCCTCAGACTAGAGACTTCTCTACTTCAGGCTCCCAAAGGGTAGGATTACAGGCAAGTGGCCAGTGGGAGGACTATTCTGTGTATGTGCGTGTACATGTACAGGCCAGAGGTTGATGTCAGGTGCCTTCCTTGATCACTGTCCACTGCATTTTTTTTTAAGATTTCTTAATTTTATGTGTATGAATGTTTGCTTGCATGCATGCACGTGCACCATGTGCACATGTCTGGTGCCCTCAGAGGTCAGAAGTGCAAGGTCCCCTGGGACTGGAGCTACAGATGGTTATGGTGCCATGGAGGTGCTGAGAATTAAACCCAGGTCCTCTCTAAGAGTAACAAATGCTCTTAGCCAATAAGCCATCTCCCCGCCTCCTCCTTACTGTTTTGCTGAAGGTTAGAACTAAGGTTTCAAGTTTCCTGACTGAACCATCCCCCAGCCCTAGGAGGCCTATTCTTTTAAGATGGTCTCTCATCAGCTCAACCAATGAATATTAAAAATCAGAAAAAAAATTCTCAAACAGCCATCCCAAAGACCACCACTGAGAGCCACCAGGAACAAGTTAAGGCCCACTTAGACCACACTCTCAGGGTTATCTTCAGGTGTGAGGAGGATGAGCAGAGGTCATAAAGGACTCAGTCCCTAGTATGCAAATCGACTCAGTAGCTAAGCCCTGACTTCCTTGGCTGCCTTGAGGTATGCAGCTGTGGTTCCAAACAACTGGAAAAAAACTGAGCAGGCAGTACAGCTCATGTGAACACAGTTATTACCTACATAATCTAAAGGGTGGCTTCCAAAAAGCTAAGAACAATGGGATGGCAGATAAGGGAGGCCAGAGACACCTGAGTTCCAGGTGATATTGGCCAGAGAGCACTTTGGTCTGCTTCACAAGGTGTCACGACAGTTAGCAATTTTACTACTATTATTTGATATTCCATAACATCCTGCAAGGATCGAGTGATGATGACCCTTTTCAGAAGCAGGAAGTCTAAGAATCAGGCCTTACCCCATCAACATGGAGTTTCAGGGAAGAGAAAAGAATAGAAAGATTAAGGGTGGCCAGGTATGGTGTTACATGCATTTAATCTCTGTGAGTTCCACCTCTGCTAGTCTGCATAGTAAGACTCTGTGTCTAAAAAACAAAACAGAAAAACAAACAAAATCCCACAAAACTAAAGGCAAATACCTCTGCTCCCCCTAGAAACGCCTGGCCATCAGAAATCTGTGCTGGCTCTCAGTACCAAGGGAAAGCCTCTATCAGGCAGGATGGAAACCTAGATGTTGTATCTTACATACACACACTTTTGGATTAATTATCATGTTCAGAAGTAAGAAGTTGTAGTTCCCCAAAACACATGAACTAAAACACCACTTCTCTTCAAATGAGTAGTTATTCTTTAAAAATCTCGCACAGTTACGGGGCGGTGGTGGCGCACGCCTTTAAACCCCAGCACTCAAAGGCAGGGGCAGGCGGATCTCTGTGAGTTCGAGGCCAGCCTGGTCTACAGATCGAGTTCCAGGACAGCCAGGGCTACACAGAGAAACCCTGTCTTGAAGGGGGGAAAAGTCCTGCACAGAGAGAATTGATCTAATCAGTGTTCTACTCCTTTGTGCTCAATTACTTTCCCAAGCAATAAGTACCCATCAACCTAATGGTCAGTTTCTTTAAAGCCTCCAGACAACAGGGAAATAAACACACGTCACACAAGCCTCATGACTCAAGGAGCATAGTTTCACCAAGAGATCGCCAAACTCTACAGTTAAGTGTAAACGCACAGACCAAAGCGTTCCAAGTCAAGAGAGTCCCAACTACACTGGAACTCATTCAGTGCTTCTGTGAAAAGGTGACTCCAAATGCCGTATGACGGCAAACGGAGGCTAACACAAAACACTGCCCACCTGGATGATCCCTTTGCGAGGGGCTCCAAGCTGTCAAATGCCAGGGGCGCAAGAACAGAACTTAAGCAAACGGGAAAACCTGCAGTGGGGGAGGAAGGTGTGAGCTCACATCCACAACTCAGGATTAAATAGATTCACATCAGGACAGAGCGGGAGTGTTTGTTAAACAGCGTAATGAGTAGCCCTGGAGACAGTCAGCAACCTACTCCCCTTAATCACAAAACCTCAGGACAGCTGCGGTCAAGTAAAGACAGCCAGAGCCAGGAATGGTGTGCACACCCCGGACCAAAGCCGTCTTCCCTTGAGAACCCAAAAGGAACGCAGCATCCCTGGGACGTGTCTCCTTCCAGGTCTAATCTCTAAGGCCATGAGGTCCCCAGCCAGCCCCTCCGATCCACTCCTGGGGGGGGGGGGGGGAAGCAAAGCCGACCTCCTCAGAGGGGGGCCCGCAAGCCTGGGGAGAGAAGAACGCGGCTTTTGAGTTCCACCGGAAGAAAGAGGTAGTTGACACTTCGGATCCAATGAGTCTAGAAAACTATCAAAGTCAAAAGGACAGCATACAGCCTTTCCTGTCTCGCCACACACCCCTAGGTCATGTTCTCCAGGCAGGCTTGGCTCTCACCACCGCGGACACCGAGTGTGGGAAGGACGGAAATGGAAGGCGGACAGTCCGCAAAGCGCCCCCAGGAGTGCGTCCGCGTGGATCCCGCCCGCTCCGGTCGCCCCTCAGGCCTCCCCGGCTCCGCCCGCCGGCTCGTGGCCCCTCTCGCGCGGACTAGAAGTTTCGAGCGGCGCGGCCCCGCGCGCTCGGCCCCGGCGCGGCCTGACAGGGGTAGGCGCGGCCACCGACCCGCGTCCCAACCGTCGCGGCGTACCCCTCACCTCGGCCGCCGCTCGCCTCGGGTTCCGCTACGCACGCCGCCCCGGCCGGGCTGCGACTCCGACCCCTTTTCCGTTCCGCTCCGGCCGCGCTGCCCGGCCCTGCCCAGACCTGCCGCCGCTTCTGCCGCCAGCCGAGACCGCGCCGCCCCCGCCGCGCCCGCTGTGCTCGCCCTATTGGCTGCCTGGATCCAGGCCCCGCCCTACAGCTCCTTCGGCGCTCCAGATTGGACAGTCCAGCGCCGAGGCGGCACGCCCCCAAGCGCGCTCAAGGGGACTACCCTGAGTGAGTATTAGCGGCCTCCCCTGTCAGTCAAAGAGGAGCGCCTACTTAAGCCGCTGAGAGGCCAGCACGGGTCACTGCCCCTGAGCCGCCCATAGGATTTTCTTAGGCGGGCCAGAGTTCTGTGGTTTTCCTAGCACCTGGGAGCGTTGCCGTGCCTGACTGGGAATTCAAATAAGGTGGACTTTCAGAAAGTTTCCTCGGATCTGGAGAGAGTGCTGCTTTTCCAGAAGACCCGGATTCCATTCCAAGCACCCATAAGGCGGTTCATCACTATCAGGAATTCCAGTCCAAGGAATCTGACGCCCTCTTCTGGCCTTTGTGGGGCACCAGGCACGCATGGGGTGCCAACAGACCTAAGCAAACATACACATAAATTCTTTGTTATTTAAAAAGTTTCCTTCAGGGCTGGAGAGATGGCTCAGTGGTTAAGAGCACTGCCTGCTCTTCCAAAGGTCCTGAGTTCGATTCCCAGCAACCACATGATGGCTCACAACCATCTGTAATGAGATCTGGTGCCCTCTTCTGCTGTGCAGGCATACACGCAGACAGAATACTGAGAATACTGTAAACATAATAAATAAATTAAAAAATAAAAATAAAAAGTTTCCTCCAGGCCAGGAGTGATAGCGCATACATGTAATACAGCTATCAGAAGGCAGAGGCGAGAGGATGTCTCTGCGTTCTGGGTCTACATAATGTGTTCCAGGCTAGCCAACCCTAGCTACGTAATGAGCCCTGGCAACAAAAAAGAGGAAGTGGAGTGGAGAAACTTCCCTCCCGAGGACAGAGATAATGGCCCTCAGGGCACCAGGCGGAGTACAGACCTTTTGGTTCTCACAGTAGCCCTACCTGATAAGGCCTTAGCCCCTGGAGCAGAAGGAAATGTTACTGGGTCAAAATGGCTATTGACTTCCTGAGCACTGCCTCACACACTCTGAGGGAGGGTCTGAGAAGCTGAGAGCAGGTAACTTTCTGGGTACTGTGGTGTAAAGAGTAAATAGCAGTGGATAATGGCTTTTTGATCCCAGTACTTAACAAGCTAACACAGAAGAATGGCTGAGAGTTCCAGGCCAGCCTGGGCAACAGAGTAAAATGCTGATTAGAAAAACGAAAAGGAGTAAATGGCCAGGCAAACTAGGGTTACATTGCAAGACACTGACGTAAATGAGAAAATGAAGCCCAGAGGGAGATGCCTTTAATCCCAGCACTCGGAGACAGAGGCAGGTGGATCGCTCTCAGGCAGATCAGATCACTGAGGCCAGCCTGCCTGGTCTACAGAGCAGGTTCCAGAATAGGCTCCAAAGCTACACAGAGAAACCCTGTCTCCAAAAAAAAAAAAAGTAAATGAAGCTAGATATGGTGATATATGCCTATAATCCCAGCACTTGGGGAGACAAAGACAAGAGAATCATTGAAAGTTCAAAGTCAGCCTGGGATATGTAATGAGAGCCAGTCTCAACCTCCCTGCAAACAAAACTATACAGAAAAGGCAGGTGTGGTGGCACCGCACTTGGGAGGTAGAACAGGAGGGTCAGGAGTTCAAGATCATCCCAGCCAATTTGGACTAAAGGAGACCCTGTCTTGCCGGGTTTTTTGCACAAACCTTTAGCCCAGAGGCAAAGGCAGAGGCCAGCCTGGTCTATGGATCAAGTTCCAGAACAGCTAGAGCTACACAGAGAAACCCTATCTCAAAAAGCCAAAATAGTAATAAATAAATAAATGGCTGAGGAGATGCCAAAATAGCAATAGATGGATAGATAGATAGATAGATAGATAGATAGATAGATAGATAGATAGATAGATAGATGGCTGAGGAAATACTCAGTGGTTAAGCCCTTGCCCTGGATGAGCGTTTGAACCCCCAGGGCCCACAAAGAAGTCTAGCTAGCACCACCTGTCTGAAGAGTCAGGGCTGGACTAGCTGAATCAAGAAGCTCCAGGTTTAACAGGTGATCTTCCCTCAGTGAACAAGAAGGAAATCCAACAAGGAAGATAACCCGATGATGACCTCTGGTTTCCACAGGCATGCACATACACATGTAACTGTGCACGCAAATGCGCACACCACATATACATACACACACACAGAACAGTGATGGAGCTCAGTACACACAGGAGGATCTTGAGTTTGAGGTTAGTCTGAGCAAGGTCAGCTGATGATGCAGATTCCTGTCCCTAGAAGTCCAAAGTTTCTCCCAAAGGTCCAAAGGTCTCTAACTCCATCAGTGTCTAATCATCATACCTGCCTCCATTACACACTCGAATAATCTTGTTTCACACCAAGCCCTGGTGAGTCTAACCTCACCTGGACCCCAGAAGTCACAGAGAAGTATCAAGTCTGGTGCAGCCCACCAACCAGATACTTCCTCTGTAAATGTCTGCACAGACATCTCACAGTTTGGCCAAGTCCCTTTACTTGCATCCAACAGGTCTGTCTACCTTTGCCCCTCCAAACAAAGGATTTTCCATATATCACCAACGCTCTCGGCACCTCTGCATCCTGGTCTGTGGCTGGGATGGAAGACAGAACCAGCTTTTCAGAGTTTGTGAGTAGGCACTTGGAGAATGGCTCTTGGTCTCCATCTGTGACTGCCCTGTGTCTGAGAGAGTGACCACACACCCACACCCCTTTGCCACATCCTTCCCACATAAAGAACCCACTGTCACAGAGCTGTCAGGGTCAGATGATGACAAAGTTAGTCCTTTATCAGCCATTTTATACAATACAGCCTGGATTAAAAAGTCTAGATTAAAACACACTTTTTTTTTTGGTTTTTCAAGACAGGGTTTCTCTGTAGCTTTTTGGACCCTGTACTGGAACTAGCTCTTATAGACCAGGCTGGCCTCAAACTCACCTGCCTCTGCCTCCTGAGTGCTGGGATTAAAGGCGTGTGCCACCACCGCCCGGCCTAAAACACACTTTCAAGAGGCTGGCAAGATAGCTCAGAGGTAAAGGCACTTGCTGCCGAGCCTAATTGTAATGATCTGTCCTGTCCTTTTAAGAGACAAGCCCTGCCCACCCCCATCCCCACACACCCCACCCCCACATCCCCCTCCACTGAGGCAGGCAGATCTTCCTTCCTGCTTGCAGCCTGAGTCTCTTCCTTTTCCCTCTCCCTCTCAAAGAGGCTTCTGTCTCTCCCCACTTCTCCCCTTCCCCCTTGTTTCTCTCTCTCTCTCTCTCTCTCTCTCTCTCTCTCTCTGCTCTTCTCTCCTTCTCTCCTTTCCCCTCCATAACCCACTAAATAAATATCCATCCTCACTCTGCATGGCATGCCTATCCATGTCTCTGTCCCTCGCCCGATGTGTGGCTCCCTGCCGGGGACCAGCCACCTTCAGAGACCTGCAGCGTGGTCTCATGGCATGCCCATCTATCTGTCTGTCTCTCCTCGTGGCCTGCTGCAGCCACTCGGGTAACTGCACCATCCCTGCCTGGGACTGGCTGCTTTGGGGACTGCTATTCACTCTCTGCCACCACATGGCCCACTGCTGCCACTTGGGGACCTGCAGTGTTTCTGCCACTGCAGCTGCCAAGGATCCGCAGCATTTTTTTTTTTTTGTATTCAGCATTTTTATTTAATCCATTACACTAACAATCTTAAATTTGATTTCCAGGTCCCACATGGAAGGAGAGAACAGATTCCCTACAAATTATCCTCTTGACTTTTATCAATATATTTTAGTACATGCAAGGCCACACACACACACACACACACACACACACACACACACACTAAATAAATAAATAAAATGCAATAAAGTAAAACAAAATAAAAATCAGGTTTCAGACTGGACATAGTGGTGCCTGCCTGTAATCTCAGCACATAGAAAGTAGAGGCAGGAAGATCAGGAGTTCAAAGTCATCCCAACTACACAGAGAGTTCAAGGTCAGCGTACGCTATGTGAGACCTTGTCTCAACCCTCCCTCAAAGAAAACTTATATTTTCACAGTGACCAAAATATTTTCAATAAATAAATAAAACACCCTGAGGAAGTTTGTATTGCTGGTAAATAGTCCCAGTAATTCCAAAGTTTAGAATAAGGAGAGATAGCACATGTCTTTAATTCCAGCACTCTGGGAGGAAGAAGAAGGCAGATCTCAGTGAGTTCCAGGCCAGCCTGGTCTACAGAGTGAGTTCCAGGTTAGCCAGAGATACACAGTGAGACCCTGCTTCAACTAAACAACAAAAAAAAAAGAATAGCAGGGGGACGGCTCTCATGTATTTATTTGGTGACTCTAGCAAAGACAAGGAAGGGACAGACAACAATATTAAACACAGTAACAGTTTACTGCCCAAAATTGGGTAGACTATGACAAAGAGCAAAGGTGGCATTTTACTGCCCCATGATGGCTAGACTATAACAAAGAGCAGAGACCTCTCGGAAAGCAGTGAGCTCTACAGGGAGAAAGGGGTTCCTCTTGGCTGGAGCATTTCAGGCATGCAAGAAGCAGGGATGCATGGGTAGGGAGGGTAGCTTGGCAGCAAATAGCAACTCCACCCTGCACGTTCCTTCCCTTCTTTGGGGCGCAATTTTCTCAGCTGTAAAACAGATAAGTCCAGGAAAACCAGGACTAGTGAATTTAAGCCTGCCTTGCTCTCAGGATGACCTGCGAGTGCTGACTATACCCCAGGGGCTCTATAGCCTGTAAAACTACTTCTACCTTTACTTATTTTGTTTGAGGCAGGGTCTCACTGTGTAGGCCAGACTGACTTCAAGCTCACAGAGATCTGCCTCCTAAGTGCTGGAATTGAAAGATATGCAGTACCAAATTCCACTCAACTTTCAATTTTTCTAAATTGGGATTGGCATCAGGAGGGATAGCTCAGTGAGTAAAGTACTTATGGTGCAGACATGAAAGATCTGAGTTCCAGTTCCCAGAAACCATCTAAAAAGCCAGACGGAGTAGCGTGTGTGGGGGATCCCAGTGCTGGGAGAGAGGTGTTAGAAAGATTCTGGGGGACTTTCTAGCCTGCCAGTCTAACTGAAAAGAGCAAGCCCCAGATTCAGTGAGAGACTCTGTCTCAAATAAATAATAATTAAATAAATGACTGACTGACTGAATAAATAAATAGAAACTTTGGAGAGTGGTAGAGGAGGGTACCCAAAGTTAATCTTTTGGCCTCTGTACATGCATACAAAGGTCAGGGCACTCGAATACACACATGGACACATAAACACCTGCACAGAGGATTGGAAGGTAAGCATGTGGCTCAGCCCACAAGACCCTTGGCTCCATTTCCAGCACCCACTAACCAATTATTAAGATTCTGGAGACACAGAAGTGTTAACTATTGGGGCCATCCCT
The DNA here is from genome assembly GCA_004026605.1 of Ondatra zibethicus. Classification (NCBI taxonomy): domain Eukaryota; kingdom Metazoa; phylum Chordata; class Mammalia; order Rodentia; family Cricetidae; genus Ondatra; species Ondatra zibethicus. The sequence goes on along the minus strand of PVIU01007795.1, from coordinate 45,349 downwards.
GGGTCTACCTAGGAATGAAGCAGGCTCCTGCCAAATGCACGGAATGAACGTGTCACTGACTAGGAGGCATTCTCCCGGCCCTCACTTAGATGTTTTGTTCTTTGGCCTGTGCACGTAGACTCAGACATAATTGTACTGCCAGGTACAACATTCCACTCTCATATGCTGTAGGCCACTTGCCCTAATCCATCCAAGGTGGAGGGGCAGGGCACAACCTATGGGATAGCCTTAAGAAGGTGTGGCCAGCACTTGATAAGCCAGTGTCGTTCCACTTGCACACAATCCTCAATTGGTTCTTTTTTTTTTATTTATTTATCTGTATGTGTGTATGCATTCCACAGCATAGGTGTGAAAGTTAGGGGACAATCCACTGGAAAAAGTCTGTGGTAGAAATTCATGCTGGCCTGGTGCCAGAGGGTTAGCAAGTAACCCTTGCTAGCCATGAACTCCCACTGGGCCATACCTGGACTAGCTCTGGAGTTAACACTCAACCCCTTTGTGTTACAGATATCTTTTGTTGCTCTATTTGCACCTGGCATTGTATTTTTGGAAACTTCATTCAGGTTGTTCTAAGCATATGGAAATCTGCTGGATAAGTGTAAATATGTCAAAAAAATAAAAATGCCAAGAGGAGAAGGGAAGGTGCTTCAGTTCATCGAGACTGGGTCCCCTGCAGTGGCAGAGGTTAAGTTTATTCTCAAGTGTCTCTGAGTCTTCATTTCATGGACCTGCATGCACCCACACACCTCTGCCAAGGTACACATGACAAAAGTACACTCCTATCTTGTAGGTGCTAGGGATGAAGCTCAGGTCACAGACTAGAGAGCAAGCACTTTTACCTGCTAAGCTATCTTACTACCTTCTAAAAAACACTAAAAATAAACTGTCTCCAAGTACCTAAACTGGCCAGACTCACTATATAGTCAAGAATAACCTTGAACTCCTGACCCTCCTGCCTCCTTTTCCCAGGAGCTGGGATTACAGAGAATTTAAAAGGCGTGCCTCACCACGCATCTCACTACTTCTCATGCCTCTTGACTACTTCATAGCACACGATCCTGATGCACAGATCCTCTTCCACTAAGTGGAAAACCCACACGGAGGGTCTCTAGTACAGTGTTACCATCCGTGCCAAATTGAACCAAGTAAAACTTGAATGAAGATGCAACGAGGCCCAGACTTTTCTTGATAAAAGATAGATATAAATTCCCCAAGGAGCTAGTCATGGCAGTGCACACCACAATCTGAGCACCACACAGGGGAAGCAGGAGGAACAAGAGTTCAAAGCCACCCTGAACTCCTCAGCCTGACTCTGCAGTCAAGTGTGGTAGCGAAAACCTATAATCCTAGTACTTGGGAGGCAGAGGCAGGAAGATCAAGAATTCAGTTACCTGTTGGAGGAGGAGGCTGCTCATTGGTCCCAGCTGCCCAGCCATGAAATAATCACACAGAAACTATATTATTTGCAATACTGTTTGGCCAATAGCTTAAGTGTATTTCTGGCTAATTCATATCCTAAACTGACCCATTTCTATTAATCTGTGTATCGCCACGTGGCAGTGGCTTACCGGGTAATGTTCCCAGCGTTTGTCTCACACAGAGAATCCATGACTTCTCCCTAACTCTACCTTTCTTTTTCCCAGAATTCAGTTCTGTCTTCCCCACCTACCTAAGTTCTGCCCTGTTATAGGTCCAAAGCAATTTCCTTATTCATTAACCAATAAAAGCAACACATAGACAGAAGGACCTCCCACACCAGGTCCTCTACTACATAGCCAGGTTGGGTTGAGGGAAGTTTGAGCTACATGTGACCCTATCTTAAAGTATCAGAGGATGGAGGGCTGGCTCATCAGTTGAGAGTGATTTCCTGCTCTTCTAAAGAACCTGAGTTCTATTCCTAACACCCTCACTGGGTAGCTCACAGCCACCTGTAAGTCCAACTCCATGGGATCCCACACCATCTTTGAGGGCACCCAAACACACACACACACACACACACACACACACACACACACACACACACAAATTTTCAAATTTAACAAAAATGTCTAGAATAATCTCACATTCTTTCAGGGCAACTGAAGATGCTCTTCAAGCCAACTGATATGGAGCCTGCAAATCGTAAAATGACACTTGGGACTCAGAATGGAATCTGTGTCGGCAGGTCACCCTCCCTCTCCCTCCTTATCAACTGTCCCTGCCAGCACTTTGATTCTAAGCCTCCAGAATTGCAGAAGAGTAAACATCATTGTTTTAAGCCACCCAGGTCGAGGCTGTAATCCTTTGTCAGGCAACTCCAGGTAACATTTCCACAGCATAGCAACACGAGAAAGGCCAGATGTTTGCTCTCAAATCTACTTTTATGTCTCCCACATAGTCTATAATGAGCAATGACACCTTACGGAAGGAAGGCAGAAGGCAGGGACGGGGAAAGAAAGAGAGTAAGAGAAAATTGTGCAATAAGCCCAGGCCCAACAGTTTAACTGACATTCTGGGACAAAGGTGAACTTTAAAGCCTCCCCCATCATTCCTCATCTAAGCCAGGAGACTTTGGGCAAGCCTGTCACTTCTCAGCATCTGTAGACTTGTTTGATCAGGAGAATGAGCACAGCGCTGCCTTTCTCCTTGGGTTGGCTGTTGAATGAAGTTCTGCATATATGGAAAGTGCCTAGTACCATGCCCTCCATGCCCTGAAGGATCTACCCAATGATAATGGGTGCTAGCCCGTGCCAGGATGCGTCTGTGTCTCAGAGCCACTTCCTGGCCTCTACAAGGGCAGAGCAAGCAGCTGAGGCATCCGCCTCCCTTTCCTCACCCATACTCCATGCCTCCTAAGAGTGACCAGAGCTAGCCTGGCTGAGCCAGCACTACCTGTTTGCTGTCTCTCATCACAGAGAGATGCCATACATCTCTTCTTCCTCCAGCTTGCCTGCCCTGTCATCTGCATTCCCACTCCCACAGCCCTCTGTCCCTCCCCTTGGGAGCCTCCACCTAGACTGAGACTACTGAGCACCCACGTTGCACTTCCAACAGTCCTGTGGGGGCAGAAAGCAAGTGAGACCGACTCCATTTTAAGTTCAGGGTGTTTGGTTTTGTTTTTTCGAGACACAGTCTCTCTGTGTAGCACTGACTGTCCTAGAACTTGCTCTGTAGAACAGGCTGGCCTTGAACTCAGTGACCCGCCTGCCTCTGCCTCCCAAATGCTGGGATTAATGGCGTGCACCACCGCATATAGCTTCCACTCCAAAGTTTAAACAACTCTACATGCATGAATGCCTGCTTATGGCACCCACTGACTTTTCTCTCTAGGTCTGGGGAAGCTAATGGACCTGGGTCAGGGAGATGGCTCAGTGGGGAAAAGATGTTGCTCCAGAGGCCTGAGGACCTCAGTTTAGTTTCCCAGAACCCATCTACCAGCTGGACATAGTAAAAAGCATCTGCAACCCCAGAGCTCCTGCCTATAGGAGACAGACACAGGAGAATGCGGAGAAGCTCTCAGACCAGCTAGCCTGTGACATATCCACAGACCAGCTAGCCTGTGACATATCCACAGACCAGCTAGCCTGTGACATATCCACAGACCAGCTAGCCTGTGACATATCCACAGCAGCAAATAACTAGCATACTCTGTCTCAAGTAATCTGGAGCAAAGGCAAGGACTGGGACCCATATAACACACACACCCTCCACAGATACACATACACACACCACAGACATACACACACATGCACACACACCAAACATTCATACAGATACACAGAAAGATTTCTGAGGCTGAGGATATGGCTCAGTTAGTAGAGTGTTTGTTTGCCTAGTACACAAAAAGCCTGAGTTCAATCCTCAGCACCACATAAACCAGGCATGGTCTCCCACTCCTGTAATCCCAGGATTTGGAAGGTGGAAGCGGGAGGATCACAAGTTCAAGGTCATCTTTAGATAAATATCTAGTTTAAGGAAAGGGCAGCCTGGGATACATGAAACCTACTTTAAGGGGGAACAAAGGGAAAGGGGGAAAAAAAGGAAGAGAGGACAAGAGAAGACACTGCCAACAAGGATAGTGGGCCGAAGCAGAGTGGGATACCGATGGGTTTCAATCACGTGACCCAGAGCTGTGCCCCACTCTGCTGTCAGGATCACGTGATGGTAGATTCCTCCCTTCCTCCTCAGGTGCAGGTACAGTGAAGAGCACTTATTGCTTTTGCAGAAGGGTTGGGTTGGGTTCCCCAGCATCCACATGGTGGCTCACAATCATTCATAACTCAGTTCTGGGGAATCCAACACCCTCTTCAGACTTTTGAGGAACCCAGGCATTGTACATGATGCACATGCATACAGACAGGCCAAATACTCACACATGTAACAAAATAAATACATCTTTAAAAAAAACACACAAAGTGAGAGTTCACAACAGATGCTACTATTGGGCAGTTAGTGACAGAAAGCAGCAAGAGGAAGATATATTCAACATTTGGGATTCGGAACCACAAAGCCAAAAGACTGCAAAGATGACAGACAGCCCTATCATCCTTCCTAAGTGAGGAAGTCAAGCCTGGAGAAGTCACAAGAGCGGTTCCCAGATCCCCACCGAGTAGTCAGGGACCCCTTGGAAATTTGTCCCCACTTCCCAAGTTCTCCAGTGTTGTTTCCCTACCCTCCTTGTAACTGAATTCAATAGACACATAAGGCCGGGTCCCTGGCTACATGACCCACCTCCCAGCAGCTGCTGCTGGCTGGGGCAGCAGAAGGGAAGATAGAAGTGGGCAGGGCGCATCAGTTCCTGGGAGAAGCCAGAAATATGCAAAATCTGGAAGGCGTTTGAGAGGCCAGTGATGGGAACGGGTTGGTGCTCCAGCACATGACCCTCCTTCCAGGGTAAGGCCAAGGCTGGGGAGGCCAGAGGGCCCAAATCCAGCGCAAGTTAACCTCAGCAGCCTTCCTCTAGGCCTCTGACTACCAGAAGCTCCCAGGTGGCCTGGGGGGCAGAAAAGCAGGCCAACACCCCACTTCATCCCAGCTGTCCCTTTGCAGGTTCTGGACGTGCCCTTCCTGTTGTGACAGCTCTGTTTTCTGCGCAACTGGTTCCAGCCGTGGCTCCGGTTTCAGACCGCAGCACGTGCACTCATTAAGGCTGATAGGAGTATCACGTGGGCACCAGGGAGAGCCCGCTGCTGCCAAGCCTAGCCAGGCTAATCACAGGTCAGGACATTCCTACAGTGTGCCCAGAGAGCTAACACCCAGTGCCAGTCCCTGCCTGGGACTGCCCAGGACCCAGCACCAGTATGGCAGCCCACACACACAGAGCTTCATGCAGAAGTAGCTGACATTTCCTTAACAAAGCCCCACAAAAATGAGACTGAACCCAGCCAGCCCTGACCTGGCCTTAAAGAGGCCCCTATACCATCGCTAAACTTAACCGAAGTCTCCTAAACCAGCACAACATCCCAAATGACATTTTGAGTGTGGTTTGTTCCTTGAGGGTATATATCACTCATGACCAGCTTGCATAGCACCTAGAAATTCCACGATAGGAGATTCAATGAAAACCTGTGCCTACAATGGCTGAGGCCTCTGGGGAGGGAAGAAAGGGACTGATAAGGGAACGTGTCCTCAGAGGAAGACACGGGCACAGCTGGGACAAGCATCCTCATGCCTAGAGAAGCAGGTGATTTTAGTTTTATCACTGAACATCTTTAAAAAACGATTTATAGGGCTGGAGCGATGGCTCAGAGGTTAAGTGCAGTGACAGCTCTTCCAGAGGTCCTTATTTCAATTCCCAGCAACCACATCATGGCTCACAACCATCTGTGATGAGATCTGCCACCCTCTTCTGGCCTGCAGGCAGAACACTGCATATATAATAAATAAATCTTAAAAAAAAATAAACGACTTATAGATGGATGTGGTGGTGCACGCCTTTAATCTCAGCACTTTGGAGGCAGAGACAGGTAAATCTCTGTGAGTCTGAGTCCAGTCCCTCTCATTAATTTTTCTGTAAACCTAAAAACACTCTTTTTAAATGGTCTATTAAGGTGCTGGAGTTAAGAGTTAAGGCTTGGCAGTTAAGAGCATTTATTGCTCTTGTAGAGGACCAGAGTTTGGTTTCCAGTACCCATGTCTGGCAGCTCACAACCACCTGTGACTCCAGTTCCAGGAACACTCACATGCATATACTACCTATAATTAAGGGTAAAATAAATCATTTTTAATTTTTCTTGTTGGTTTCTTCTTTTTCTTTTCTTTTATTTCTTCTTTCTCTTCTTCTTCTTTTTCTTCTTCTTCTTCTTCTTCTTCTTCTTCTTCTTCTTCTTCTTCCTCTTCCTCTTCCTCTTCCCCTTCCCCTTCTCCTTCTCCTTCTCCTTCTCCTTCTCCTCCTTCTCCTTCTTTTTAAGATAGGGACTTTCTACAAAGTTCTGACTGTACTGAATTCACTATGGAGACGAGACTGGCCTCCAACTCACAGAGATCTGCTGGCGGCATAGCTCAGTATAGTGCTTGCCTTACCCACACAAAGCCTTTGATTTTCAACATCTCATAAAAATGAGCATGTCGGCAGACATCTACAATCCTAGCACTCAGGACGGGGAGGCAGAAGGAACAATTTCAAGTCACGCTTGGTTGTGTAGCAAGTTCAAGCTCCCACCCCACCCCAGGCTACATGAGACCCTGTCTCTGACGGTCTCTGAGGTTGTAGAGGGGGAAGACAGAGGTGATTTCCCACAGGCCTGCATTATTTTTCTCTTATCTTCCTTCTACCCCTATTCTCCTGACACTTAGATCTTAGATCAGCGGGCATAGCTGTGACAAATGCCTGGTCAGTACTAAGTGATCACTATCAACTAAAGTGCACAGCACGCATTGGGGTTTGTTGTTTGTGTTGCTTTCCATGGAGCTTGACCAATTCATGAGTCTACTCTTACCTCATCCCACAGAGTTCTTCCACTACCCTAAAAAATCAGGACTCTGTGCTCACAACTATAATCCCAACACTGGGGAGACAGACGCAGGAGGATCATGAGTTCCAGGATAGCCTGGGCTACCTATTATGAACTTTCAAAAACAATTTTTAAAGTAAAATTTAGAATTAAAACTCAGGCATGTGGTGATGCACGCCTCTTATCCTAAGACTTGGGAGATAATGGCAGGAACCCTAAGAGTTCAAAGTCATTCTTACCTACATAGTAAGTTCAAAACTACTTTGAGCTATATAAGATCTGGTCTCAAAAGAAAGAAAGAAAGAAAGAAAGAAAGAAAGAAAGAAAGAAAGAAAGAAAGAAAGAAAGAAAGAAAGAACAAAAACAAAACAAACAAAAAACACCCAAAAAACAAAAACTGCATTATTTTTCTCTTATCTTCCTTCTACCCCTATTCTCCTGACACTTAGATCTTAGATCAGCGGGCATAGCTGTGACAAATGCCTGGTCAGTACTAAGTGATCACTATCGACTAAAGTGCACAGCTGGTGATGTGGCTCAATTGGTAACAGTTACTGTGTGTGCTGGCTAACTTAATGTTAGTTTGACACATTCTAAAATCATGAGAGGAGGGAACCTCAGTTCAGAAAGTGCCTCCATAAAATGCAAGCTTGTAGAGCATTTTCTTAATTAATGATTGACCTGGGAGAGATCAACTCATTGCGGGTGGTGCCGTTACTGGGTTCTATAAGAAAACAGACTGAGCAAGCCATGGTGAGCAAGCAGCACCCATCCATGGCTTCTGCGTCAGTTCCTGCCTCCAGGTTTCTGCCCAGCTTAAGTAAGTTCCTGTCCTGACTTCCTTCACTGATGAACAATGATGTGTAAACCAAATAAACCCTTTCCACCCCAACTTCCTTTTGGTCATGGTGTTTCATCACAGCAATAGAAACCCTAAGACACTGTGCAAGCCTTGACATCCTGACTTCAATTTCAAGAAGACACAGAGGACGGAGAACACACACTGAAAACTGTCCTCTGACCACACACTCACGAGCCGCCCCCTCCCCGTACACATGGAATAAATAATGTAATTTAAAAAATAATAGAAACAAAGTCTAAAACTCTTCAAGCTTGAGTAGGGAAAGACGGATGATTTATCTGGGAGGAAGGAAAGGTGACAGAACGACAAGTCTGGCCTGGACACTGGCATGCCAGGGGCTTCCAAGGTCTGGAACCGCAAGGATGGGTAGGGACAATGGCAATGGTGCTTTCACAGAAGATGGCAGAAAGCCTCAGCAGCAAGGTGTGGTTTTAATTGGGTCTTAGGGCAGAGCAGGATTCTGTAGGGGAAAGGGGAAAACACGCCGTGAAGAGGATCAGTGTGGGCTGTGACCCTGAGGCAGGGCATCAAGGGCTGCTGGGGACACGGATGGGGAGAGAAGGAGATGTTACAAGAGCTGGCTGTATCTGCAACCTGGAAGCCACTCCAGTCCAAGTGACCAGCCAGGCCAGGTGTGGGCTGATGCTAAGCCAGGGCAGTTGCTGGGCAAACATCTCCACTTGTCTTCCTGCATCCTGCAGCCCTCAAAGCCTTTCTGTTTGAGCTCCCTTACATCTCCCTCCTGGCCGGATGTGGGTATTTGGTGTCACCATGACAGACACACCCCCAGCTTTATGGCTATGACTCAGCCTTCACCCAGCCAAGGTCTCTCCCAGCACAGGGCACACCCTCTCTTGGCACCACCATACTGGCTGTTTGTAAGCCAAGAGCCCTGGGCAGGGTCTAGAAACTGCCTGCCCAGGGGACAATGGGAAGGGAAGGAAGAGGACAGCTCCTACCAGCAGGTGTGTCATTTTCTCTGCTAAGAATAGCAGCAGAGGCAACAAACCCTGAACTGGCCCAAGCATAGAAGTGCAGCCAGTGCTTCTGCCCAAGCAGCAGGCAGGGATAACTGTCACTCTCATGTCACTGGCCCTCCCCAATGGAACAGGCTCAGAGAATCCAAACTGGCATGGGGTCACACAGCAAGAAGGTGGTAGAGAGTCCTTCAGGTTCTCTCTCTTTTTTTTTTCATTTTTCAAAATTCTATTTATTTATTTTCCCATGATATTTATTGAGCTCTACATTTTTCTCTGCTCCCCTCCCTGCCACTCCCCTCCCTCCCTTCAATCCTCCCCCAAGGTCCCCATGCTCCCAGTTTACTCAGGAGATCTTGTCTTTTTATACTTTCTAATTCCCATGTAGATTAGATCTATGTAAGTCTCTCTTAGTGTCCTTATTGTTGTCTAAGTTCTCTAGCATTGTAGTTTGTACGCTGGCCTTCTTTGCTTTATGTTTAAAAACCACCTATGAGTGAGTACATGTGATAATTGTCTTTCTGTGTCTGGGTTACCTCACTCAAAATAATGTTTTCTAGTTCCATCCATTTCCCTGCAAAATTCAAGATGTCGTTATTTTTTTCTGCTGTGTAGTACTCCATTGTGTAAATGTGCTACATTTTTTTTATCCATTCTTCGGTCGAGGGGCATTTAGGTTGTTTCCAGGTTCTGGCTATGACAAACAAAGCTGCTATGAACATAGTTGAGCACATGTCCTTGTGGCACGATTGAGCATCCTTTGGATATATACCTAAAAGTGGTATTATTGGGACTTGAGGAAGGTTGTTTCCTAATTTTCTGAGAAATTGCATCCAAAGGGGTTGTACCAGCTTGATTCCCACCAGCAATGCAGAAGTGTTCCCTTTTCCCCACAACCTCTCCAGCATAAGTTGTCATCAGTGTTTTTGAGCTTGGCCATTCTTGCAGGTGTTAGATGGAATCTCAGAGTTGTTTTGATTTGCATTTCTCTGATGACTAAGAATATTGAACATTTCCTTAAGTGTCTTTCAGCCATTTTAGATTCTGGTCTTGATTTAATTTTGGTAAGTGATATTTATCCAGAAAGTTGTCCATTTCCTTTAAGTTTTCCAATTTGTGGAGTACAGGTTTTCAAAATATGACCTGATGATCCTCTGTATTTCCTCCATGTCTGTTGTTATGTCCCCCTTTTCATTTCTGATTTTGTTAATTTGGATATTCTCTCTCTGCCTTTTGGTTAGTTTGGATAAAGGTTTGTCTATTTTGTTGATTATCTCGAAGAACCAACTCTTTGTCTCATTGATTCTTTGTATTGTTTTCTTTGTTTCTATTTTGTTGATTTCAGCTCTCACTTTATTTCCTGCGGTCTAGTTCTCTTAGGTGAGTTTGCTTCTTTTTGTTCTAAAGTTTTCAAATGTTCTGTTAATTCACTAGTGTGGGATTTTTCCAGCTTCTTTACGTAGGCATTTAGTGCTATGAACTTTCCTCTTAACACTGCTTTCATTGTGTCCCATAAATTTGGGTATGTTGTGTGGTCATTTTCATTGAATTTTAGGAAGTCTTTAATTTCCCCCTTTATTTCTTCCTTGACCCATTGATGATTCAGGTGAGCATTGTTTAATTTCCATGTGTTTGTGGGTTTTGTGGAATTAGTATTGCTGTTGATGTCTAGTTTTATACCATGGTGATCTGATAAGGTACATTTGGGTTATGCCAATTTTTTTTGTATTTGTTGAGGTTTTTTTGGTTACCGAGTATGTGATCAATTTTTGAGAAGGTTCCATGAGATGCTGAGAAGAAGGTATATTCTTTTGGATGGAATATTCTATAGATGTCTGTTAAGTCCATTTGAGTCATAACATCTGTTAGTTCCCTTATTTCTCTGTTCATTTTTGTCTGATTGACCTGTCCAGTGGTGAGAGGGGAGTGTTGAAGTCTCCCACTATTAGTGTGTGGGGTTTAATATATGATTTAAGCTTTAGAAGTGTTTCTTTGACATATGAGGGTGCCCTTGTCTTTGGGGCATAGATGTTCAGTATTGAAATTTCCTCTTGATGGATTTTTCCTGTGAGTAATATGAAATGTCCTTCTTTGTCTCTTTTGACTGATTTTAGCTTGAAGTCTATTTTGTTAGATATTAGGATAGCTACACCCACTTGTTTCTTAGGTCCATTTGATTGCTATATTTTTTTCACCTTTTACTCTGAGACGATGTCTGTCTTTGAGGTTGAGATGCATTTCTTGTATGCAGAAGAGGGATAGATTCTGTTTTTGTATCCAATCTGTTAGCCTGTGCCTTTTTATGGGTGAGTTGAGTCCATTTACATTAAGGGATATTAATGACCAGTGGTTGCTATCTCCTGTTAATTTAGTTTTCATCATTGATGGTGTTAATTTGTTTATTATTTTCTTCTTCGGGATTTGCTGTAATGAGATCATCAATTGTCTGTGTTTTTGTTGGTGTAGCCATCTTTCTTGGGTTGGAGTTTTCCTTCTAGTATTTTGTGAAGGGCTGGGTTTGTGGCTAGGTATTGGTGAAGTCTATATTTGTTATGGAATATCTTGTTTTGTCCTTCTATGGTGATCGACAGTTTTGCTGGGTATAGTAGTCTGGGCTGGCATCAGTGGTCTCTCAATGTCTGCATAATGCTTGACCAGGACCTTCTGGCTTTCATTGTCTCCACTGAGAAGTCAGGTGTAATTCTGATAGGTCTACCTTTATATGTTACTTGGCCTTTTTCCTTTGCAGCTCTTAATATTCTTTTTTACTCTGTATGTTTAGTGTGTTGATTATTATGTGGTGAGAGAACTCTTTTTTTGGATCCAGTCTATTTGGTGTTCTGTAAGCTTCTTGTATCTTCATAGGCATGTATTTCTTTAGATAGGGAAAGTTTTCTTCTATGATTTTGTTAAATAAATTTTCTGTGACTTTGAGTTGAACTTCTTCTATATCTATTATTCTAAGATTTGGCCTTTTTATGTTGTCCCATATTTTCTGGATATTTTGGGTTAAGCTTTTGTTAGATTTAATGTTTTTTTTAACTAATGAGTCTATTTCCTCTATTTTATCTTCAGCACTTGAGATTCTCTCTTCCATTCCCTGTATTCTGTTGTTCATACTTGCATTTGTGGTTCCTGCTCTTTTTCTCATCATTTCTGTTTCTATAATTCCTTCGTCTTGTGTTTTCTTTATTTTTTCTATCTCAGTTTTCAAGTCCTGAATAGTTTCTTTTATATGTTTGAGTTCTTTCTCTTGGTTTTCTTTAAGTGATTTGCTGATATCTTCCAATGTTTTGTTTGTTTTTTCCTCCATTTCTTTAAGATAATTTCCCATTTCATCTTTAAGAATTTCAAACATTCTCTTGAGGTTATTTTTTAGATCATTTTCTTCTAGTTTATCCATATTTGGCTGTTCAGGTCTTACTTTTGTAGTGTCTTTAGGTTTTACTGGTATTGTGTTGCTCTTTGTGGTCTATCATGTGATCTTACCTTTTCTGCTCTTTTTTTCCTCTAATAGGTATGGTTGGGGCTGTCTGAGATTCTGTTGAATAATCTTCTAGGTGCCAGTGAATCCAAAGCTAAGATGGTTTTCCTCATGGTACAGTAAGTGTCACAGTCCTAGTCACCCCATTGGTTATTCCTGTTCCTGGAGGTAGCTCAGTGCTCCTGTGCTTTGGTCAGCTCCCTTGGAGTTTGCTGTCTCAGGCCTACTTTGGCCTAGGCTGCTGGCTTTGATCTGTTTCTGTAAATTTTGGTCTGGATCCCCTCCTGCAGAGGTCGCTGGCTTGGTGTTGGTCCTGTTCTGGTGGAGATTGCTGACTCTGGATCTGGTCGCTGGTTCAATTGTGATCCGACCCTGTCCTGGGACTGGGTTTGCTTCTGGCTTCTGCTCCTAGTGGAGCTTGTTCTCTCTGTGTCTTAGGTAACTTGTTCAGTCCCACTCTGGTTCCAGTGGAGGTCAAAGACTCTGAGTCAGGTCGTTGGCTCAATCCTGGTCTTCCAGTGTCCCAGGACACTACACTAGCTCTTGTACACCAGGCTGGTCTTGAACTCACAGAGATCCACCTGCCTCTGCCTCCCGAGTGCTGGAATTAAAGGCGTGTGCCACCACCGCTGGCTTTTGGGCTTTGTTTATATTTCATTTTGTCAGCCATGACACAAGGGCCTGGATCTGCTCCCGGGGGAGCTTGTTTCATCCGGCTCTCTGTGTTCTAGGAGTCTCCTCTTCAGGATCTCTTCAATGTCAGGGTTCAGGCTTTGCAGTCATATTCAGTAAATGTCTACTACTATGTGCTGGCAAATGGGGGGAAAGACCCAGCCCATGGTAGATGGGGCCACCCCTGGGCTGGTGGTCTTGGGTTCGATGAGAAAGCAGGCTGAGCAAGTCATGAGGAGCAAGCCAGGAAGCAGCATCCCCTCCCATGACCTCTGCATCATCTCCTGCCTCCAGGTTCCTGCCATGTTTGAGTTCCTGGCTTGACTTCCCTGCATGGGAATAGAACTAACAAAAGAAGGCACTGATGGTCAGGATGGGGGACCAGGTAGGTACTGGGCAGCTAGGGCTCTGGCCACAGGCTCAGCAGCCTTCCTTCTAGAATGGACTAAGCTTCAACAGCTCAGCCCTTGAGATCCCGGAGCAGTTCAGGCACTGTGGAGCACATGCCCTTTCCAGACAAGGAGGACTCCCCTGTGCCCAGCAGCCAGCCTAGGCAACCTCACACAGTTTGTCACACCTGAGCCCTCAGCAGCAGGCTCGGTCTCTTCCCTACCCTCCTCCCTCTGGGCTGTCCCTTTCTTACCTGTTCCCTTGCAGCAAAGACCTGACTACTTGTCCACAGTTGGGCCAAGCAGGGAATGGCCCTTGTGTCATGGTTGACAAAATGAAATATATACAAAGCCCAAAAGCCAGGTGGTGGTGGCGCACGCCTTTAATCCCAGCACTCGGGAGGCAGAGGCAGGCGGATCTCTGTGAGTTTGAGGCCAGCCTGGTCTACAAGAGCTAGTTCCAGGACAGGTTCCAAAGCCACAGAGAAACCCTGTCTCGAAAAAAAACAAAAACAAAAACAACAACAACAACAACAACAACAAAAAAAAACAAAGCCGAAAAACAAGCCCCATTCTTCTGCTTGCTGGGGAAGAACTCCTATGAGCCCAGATTCCTATCGACTGTTTTGTTCAAATTTGCTATATAGTTAAGGATGAATGACTTTGAACTTCCTTGTCTTCACCTCTGGGATCACAGGCATGTACCAGCCACCAGGCTCAGCCCAGGCCTCCTTTCAATTCGTTCTTAACTAGAAGATTTGGGAACTGATTTCCTCCTCATTAGGTTGCTACCTGGAAACAGCAGTATTTTGTAACCCTGAACAAATGACCTCTCCACAGGAAGTCCCTTTGTCAAAGTCAGTTCTTTGAAGGCGCCAACCCCTTTCCCACGCCTGCCCTCTGCTGGCCGCTGAGGACTGCTCCCTTCTCTCTTCTATATCAGCAATCTCCCCGGGGTGGAACTCCTTCTCAAACCCTCTGCTTCCCAGCTGTCTTCACTAAGGGGCATTCAGGACCACCACCCACACCCTCACTCACCTCTCAGAACACCAATCTTGCCACTCTTGCTCTTCAAAAACATTCAAGGGCTACTGAGTGCCTACAGAAAGGGTTCAAATTCTTTAGCCCGCATCTAGCATCTTTCATAATCTGCCCCCATTGTCTCTGTGAAGCGATCTAGTCTCCTACCCTCTTTCTGTCCATTCCCTGTTATGCAGGGCATGGCCTGAAAAACCAGCTGCACCCAGAAGTCACCCCAGACAGCCCACCTCAGAAAAGATGGAGCCACCTTCACTCCTGCTGCTCTGACCTGGAGTCCGCCCTGTTTTGTCCACAGATGTCTGAGCACTCTAGGAGGATGTGCACCAGGGTCTTGAAAGCTTGAAAAAAAGGGGGAAAAAAGGTAACTGGGGCTGAGGACTGAACTCATTCAGTATAGTACTTTCCATGCAAGCATATGACCTGAGTTTGAACCACTGAACTCATGTGAAAAACTTGACAGCTCTCTCCGGAGGCAGAGGTGGGCAGATCTCTGTGAATTTGAGCAAGTTCTAAGATAGCTAGGGCTGTTACACAGAGAAACCCCTGTCTCAAAAAACCAAAGAGAAAGAAAGGAAGGAAAGAAGGAAAGAAGGAAGGAAGGAAGGAAGAAAGGAAGGAAGGAAGGAAGGAAGGAAGGAAGGAAGGAAGGAAGGAAGGAAGGAAGAAAAAACTGAAAGCACACATGGTGATGTGTGCTTACAACCCCAGTTCTGGGAGAGTGAAGACAGGCAGATCCCTGGGGCTTGCTGGCCAGCCAGCCTAGCCTTACAGTGAGCCCCAGGTCCCAATGAGATACCTTGTCTCAAACAAAAACCAGTTGGAACTGGCGAGATGGCTTAGCAGGCAAAAATCGCTGCCAAAGCCTGATAAGCTGAGTTCAATTCACTGGTAGGAGATGCCTGACTTCCGAAGATAGTCCCCTGACCGCCACACAAGCCACTTGGCACGAGCATGCCCACACATGCACACAGAAAACAAAATTAATTTAAACAACAAAGCTAAGACAGATGACTTCTGAGGAAGGACCATCCGAGGTTGTTCTCTGGACACACACACAAACAGGTGCATATACTCTAACACTTTTTGTTTTGTTTGTTATGTTTTAAGATAGGGTTTCTCTGTGTAGCCTTGGCTGTCCTGGAACTAGCTCTGTAGCCCAGGCTGACTTTTAACTCACAGAGATCCACCTGCCTCTGCCTCATGGGCGCCGGGATTAAAGGCATTTGCCACCGCTACCAGGCCTGTTCCAGCACCTTTTAACTTGTCTCTTCCCTTCCTCAGTCATATGAAGAAGGAGAGCATAGGCTAGCTTCTATCTGGCAGATAAGGAAGCAAAGCTGCAAGAGACTTAGTAAGTAGTTTGCAGTCACACGGTAAAACAGGAGGAAGGCCCAGGTCTGTAGACGCCTGGTCCTGCCCCTGAGCCATTAGCACTAAAACCTTCCCCAGGCATCTTTCAGTTCCCAAACTCATACACGGTCCCTACCTTACTGTGGAGGGTGGCACAGTGCTCAGGGCTGCCTTAAGATCCCATCCCCCACTGTTCATGCACCCATCCTGAAGCTGCAGACTGGAGGAATCTGTCTACCTGCAGGCTAAGATAAGACAGGGCTTCTGCCAACCTGGGGAGGGATTCAACCTTTCCTAAAACTCAGCAATGTCCAAACCCCACATTCCCAGTTTGGACCATTAAAGGTTCTTGTTTTCTCCTGTTCTCCCTAATAGATCACAGGGCAGTAGGCTCATGACTGACAGCTGTCAGAATGTGCAGACTGAAATCAGGGTGTCTCAGTACAAAGAGGGACCCACTGCGGGCTTGGAGTAGTCATTGTAAAGCTTGGAGAAAGTATAAGGTCGGGGTTCTGTTCTTGGGTGGTGCTGTGGGCCAGGCAGTTCGGATAGACTGTTAAAACCTTGTCCACAAGGCAGGATCTGGGGACTGATTGGTAAACCAGCTGCTAGCCTAGCTGGGGTGCAGTGGGCCATCCAAGGCTTGGATGGTGGTCACACTGTTACCTGCTTTAGCATTATAGGATTAGCGGCTGGGAATGTGACTTAACAATGGATAGTCTTCCATTGGAAAAACAGGTCCAGTTTCCAGCACCCATAGGATGGCTCACAATGGTTTATAACTCTGGTCCCAGGGAATCCAATGCCCTCTTCTGACCTGCACAGGCAATGCATGAGCCTGGCACACATAAATGCATCCAAATCACCCATACACATAAAAATACATTTTTTTTAATTACAAAAAGAAAAGAAGAAGAATCATTGGATGGTGGAGGGGGTGGTCTTTGTGTGGTAACCAACGTCCCAGGGCAGCCTTGTTCAACAGGACAACTACCAAGCTAGGAGGGCCAGGGTGACTCTTGGCTCTCAGTGCTTTCTTCTTGAGAACAATGTCCCTTTAATCCCAGCAGAGGCAGATGGATCTCTGTGAGTTTGAGATCAGCCTGGTCTACAGAGGGATTTCCAGGACAGCCAGGACACAGAGAACCCTTGGAGGGGGGGAAAGAGGGAGGAAAGGGAGAAGAGCATAGTGTGTCAAAGGCCAGGAGCCTCCCACCCATGCTCTCTCTACCTGGAGCAGCCCACGGTGCCCCCCCCCCTCAGTGGGCCCTCTTGGTCTTTCCATCAACTCACCAGCGGACACTGTTTGCGGCAGTTCCAGGCAGTGAGGGCCTGAAGTCTAGAACAAAGGTTGAACAGGACAGCTACAGAATAGGACAGTGTGACAGAAGGGACAACGTGGGAAAAATCAAGGCAACTTAGTTCCTGGGTAAATATCAGAGGTAGAGAGAGAGATCCCGTGTGGTGCACCTGGAGCAAGGTGCCCAGCAGGCTGAGCAGCCTAGCAACGTGACCAGCCAGAATGGAAATGGGCCAAGAGGTTTTGGTTGAGATGAGTCAGCTAACAACTTGTTTTCAGGCTGCCAAGTCCATAACCACAGCAGGATGGGTGCCCTCAGGGAAGAAAGAGCCTGCCATTCCTGCCCATGCCCTCCATCCCCTTGGAGGGCTCAGTGTCCCCAGCCTCTGCATGAGTGCCACCAGGTGTCCCAGAAATAAGGGCCTGCCTGTTCAGAAGGGAAGGGTGGGGCTGGAGGGAGTGGGAGAGATGGGGCATGGAGATAGAGGAATGGGGACAGGGTAACGGAAGGGACAGCATTAGGGTAATAAAAATCAGGAAAACTTGGTTCCTGGGTGGAGGTCAGAGGTGTGCGTGTGTGTATGTACGCGCGCGTGCATGTGTGCGTGCCTGTGTGTGTGTGTGTGTGTGTGTGTGTGTGTGTGTGTGTGTGTGTAAGGGGGGGTGCATTGAGATCCCAGAAACCCAAGGCAAAGGGCAAATGGACCAGGGAACCAGCTGCTGAGAGCGACAGGATTCCAGGGCAGGGACACTGAGTATAAGCTGTCAGCGTTGGACGTAGAAATTCGGCCTGGGAAAGAAGATCAACAGTGTGTTGCAGGTGACTTCGGCTACAGGACCATAGGCAGGGGAACTAAGCATGAGGACAAGCAGACAGACCAAATTAGGCATGTCCACAGTCACTAAGCATGTCCACAGTCACTAAGCATGTCCACAGTCACTAAGCAGCGATTGACTCAGGGACAGTCTCTGGAGCCCCCTCTCTCCTTCTGAGGAACCAACGACTACAAACATGGGACCTAAAAACCCAGGAATATATTTGGATGGTTCAGGAGGTTTGAGGCCCATAACCTGGTGTCTACAGGGCACTGTAGACACCTCTAAACCTGTCTTTGTTTCTGGGCAACAGCAACTCCAGCATCCCTTGGCTCATGGCCGCCTCACTTAAGGTTCTGCCTGTCTTTGCTTAGCCTTCTCCATGTGTGATGTCCTCTCCTGTTCAGTCAGTAGGTTTTGAGCTAGTTACATCTGCAAAGTCCCCATGCTGAAGACATGAGTGTTTTTGCTGTTGGTTTTGTTGTTGCTTTTGTTTGTTTGTTTGTTAGTGGGAAAGTGTGTCTTGAAGGCCGTACCTTGCAGAAACAGACTCAGGGGCCAGGTTCAAGATATTTTACATGGCACTGGGGACTCCATGCCACAATAACAATAAATATGATGAGAAAGTTAGAAAGAGAGCTGGAGAGATGGATCGTGGTTAAGAGCACTGCTGCTCTTCCGGAGGTCCTGGGGTCGATCCTCCGCACTCACATCAGGTGGTCCCCACCTGCCTGTAACTCCAGTTCCAGGGGAACCCATCACCTCTGACCTCTGTGGTCATGTGCACATACCCCCATACACATAATTAAAAATAATACGAATAAGCCGGGCAGTGGTGGCGCACGCCTTTAGTGCCAGCACTCAGAGGCAGAGGCAAGCAGATTTCTGAGTTTGAGTCCCGCCTGGTCTACAGAGCTAGTTTCAGGACAGCCAGGGCTACACAGAGAAACCCTGACTCAAAAACCCAAAGTTGGGGGGGGGAGGCAGAGAATATAGTTGCTATTACCCTTGGGCCTCTGTCCTGGACAGGCTTTCAGTGTCCCTGTGCAGCTGGGTGATTGAAGAGATGGTAAGGCCCTGGTGATCCTTGACACCTAGTTCTGTGTGACAGACAGGCCGGGAGGACTGGATCTCCTCCCCCCTGCACCCAAGAAGCTGATGTGGTGGCAGGGCTGCACAGCCATATGGTCACTGTGCTGGACCCCTTGATGCCCACCTGGGCTAGAGCTTCACTCTGACCCCAGAAACAAACACTGTTCAGATTTCACTGTCCCACAAAAAGCTCTCAGAGGGCAACCTTGAGGTGCTGGTTCTCTCCTGCCTTTCCATGGGTTCTAGGGATTGAACCCGGGTTGTCAGGCCTACATGAGTGCCTTTATCTGCTGAACCGAACCAGTGCCTTAAAAAAATGTTTTTTTAGATTTTTAATTTTTTTTAAAGATTTATTTATTATGTACACAGTGTTCAGCCCATGTGTGCCTGCAGACCAGAAGAGGGCACAAGATCTCATTACAGATGGTTGGGAGGCACCATGTGGTTGCTGGGAATTGAACTCAGGACCTCCGGAAGAGCAGTCAGTGCTCTTAACCTCTGAGACATCTCTCCAGCCCAAAAGAGACTTTTTTAAAAAATTTATTTATTATGTATATAGTGTTCTGGGCACCAGATCTCATAGATGGGTGTGAGCCATCACGTGGTTGCTGGGAATTGAACTCAGGACCTCCAGAACAGCAGTCAGTTCTCTTAACGTCTGAGCCATATCTCCAGCCCCCCCCTTTTTTTTTTTTGGTTTTTCGAGACAGGGTTTCTCTGTGGCTTTGGAGCCTGTCCTGGAACTCACTCTGTAGACCAGGCTGGTCTCGAACTCACAGAGATCCACCTGCCTCTGCCTCCCGAGTGCTGGGATTAAAGGCGTGCGCCACCACTGCCTGGCTTTATTTATGTATTTATTTATTTATTTATTTATTTATTTATTTATTGAGACAAGGGCTCTCTATGTAGCCTTGGCTCTCCTAGAATCCACTAAGTAGACCAGGGTGGCCTCAAGTTCACAGAGATCTGCCTGCTTTTGCCTCCCAAGTTCTGGGATTAAAGGTGAGCCACGATGCCTGGAATTTTTAATTGTTTTAGGTTTATTTTATGTGTACAAGTGTTTTGCTTGCATGTGTGCATGTGTGCCACGTGCATATCTGACGCCTGTGAAGCTCAGAAGATGGTGTGAGAGCCCCCGGAACCGGAGTAGCACACGGCTGTGAATTACTGTGTGGGTGCTGGGAACTGAACCTGGGTCCTCTGGAAGACTGAATATGCTTACCTGTTGAGCCATCTCCCCACCCTCTCCAGCCAGTTAAAAAAGTTTTTTGTTTTTTTTTTAACTCACAAGGCATTTTTATATAAGAAAAATCACCCAAGCATGGAGACTCTCACCTGTTATCCCAACACCTGGGAGGCCGAGGCAGGAGGATTGCTGTGAGTTTAAAGTCAGCCTGGACTACAGTGTAAAACTTTCTCAAACTCCACTACTCTGACCCTCAAAAAGTGGTAAAGAAATGAGAAAAAACAAATTAGTTAAACCTGGTGTGGCAGGCAGGGCAAGCCTTGGCTATGTGCAGGGTATGCTTCAGACTCAGGGGCTGGCCTCTGCTAACAGCTCCAGGTACCTTGGCAGGGGACAAAAGGCTGCCTTTCTTAGGGTAAAAAAAGGAGGAATCTTTTGTTTTTCTTTTCTTGCAAGACTTTAAATTGGTTTTCCTTTATATTCTGGGTTAGGCAATGTTTTATTCCATAAAATAGAATGTGCTCCTGGAGAATGCTGTTTTTAACTTCAAAACATTGCAGATCCAGCTGAGGTTGGCAAGACCCATAAAAGAAACAGCCGCTGTTACCTCGCAGCAAGCCCTAGGAGGTCGCAGGACACTCAGTAGGTCCGGTTCACGGTTCACGTTAAGTAACACGATGAATACCTGGATGCTAGGCCAAGGGTAGAATGTTCAGGATCCCAAAGGCAGGGCATTTCAGGTCTACAGCAGACCCAGCTGGCACTCCCTGCCCTCCTCCCCCTCCCACCCGAACGCAGCCTGACACAGAGGTGATCGTGTCCCTCAGAGGGAGGGTGCTGTTTTGTTGGAGAAGGATGGCTCATAACCCAGGTAGAGAAGAGGTGGGTAAGTATTAGGTTGATGACACTGTGCAAGGAGACAACCAGGTAGGAGGGGCCTGACCAGAAAACCAAGGACTGACCTAAGCACAGGACAGTGGCAGAGCCACATAGTAGAAAAAGCCTTTTGGACAAGTGTAGTCCCAAGAGAAATGGTTACTCTAGCAGAGACTTGGGCATCAGAAAAGAAGGGAGGCAGAGTGTGGGGGGGCTATCCCAGGGCCTGGGGGAGGGGACAGCTCAAGCACCTTGCTAATGGGAAGCAGCCCCTGCAGGAAGCAGGTAGACAGATTAGCTCTGGGACAGTTCACATGTCTCAGGGCATGGAAATAACTAGACCCTGTTGTTCAGGTTTGGGATCCACCCAGCATGAGGGGAAAGTTAACAGGACTGTCATCCAGGACAGTCCCAAAAGGGGTGAGTGCCTGAACTGTGGGCTGGGTGATAAGCAGTAATGTTTCCCATCGCTTGGTTCCTCTGATACCAACACTTCCTCCTGGTGTGTGTTCTGGAAGTATGCAGAGGAAACATCTGCCCCAGAATGTGCTATCACCATGGCAACAGTCAATCTCACATAAGTCCATTTGGCAGGGCCTCACTTACACCTAGCAACCCAGTCATCAACAAACCGACTATCACATGTTCAAAACAGCTGAGCATCCTCAGTCCTTCAGTGGGTCAGCTTGCCTGGCCAGGAACTCCCCCACTCTAGACCCCCTGAGAAGCAGGACTGTAAGAACCAAGCAGGCACACACTGGTGAAGCTAAACGCGAGTCATCTCATTACCAGGTGCATGGCAGAGGTGGTACCATGAGGGAAGTGAACCAGGTATAGCCTGTGGCCCTTGTTACTTTTGAGGTAAAGATATCTAATCCCCATTCTGCGGTTGTGGAGTCTGAGACAGGGTCTAGCTATCTAGTTAAGGCTGACCCCAAACTTGCTATGTAGCCCAGGCTGACTCTGAATGCATGGCGATTATCTTCTCCTAACCTCCCCAGTGTGGGATAATAGCCAGTGTCACTGAAGATGACATGGCTGCTCCAAGGTATGGTTGATGGAGCTATCTGGCCAGAGTGGGGAGAGAAAATAGTAGGCTGGACTTGGCCAGTAGACCCAACTGGGCTGTGGGTGGGTAGAGGGAACGAGAGAGGAAGAGGACAGAGGAGAAGAGAGGGCCAGGAGGACAGAGGAGGCCAGGGACAGGGGGCAGGGGCAAAGACTGTGTGGGTGAAATGGCAGGGTTACATAGGAATGAGAAGCTGGGGTAAGGGGAAATGAAGCCCCTGGGGCTGGAGAGTTTTGGGTTTTTTTCCTTTTTTTTTTTTTTTTTGGCTTTTTCGAGACAGGGTTTCTCTGTAGCTTTGGAGCCTGTTCTGGAACTAGCTCTTGTAGACCAGGCTGGCCTCGAACTCATAGAGATCCTCCTGCCTCTGCCTCCCGAGTGCTGGGATTAAAGGCGTGTGCCACCACTACCTGGCTGAAGAGGTTTAAGGTAGGGGGCAGGGTGAGAAGCTGAGAGGAGCCACAGGTACTGAGTGAGCCTGGCAGGCAGTGTGCACTTTGGTACGCTAACAGGCACCCCAGTTAGTCATTTGTCCTGCGTTTCTTTGGGACTCGGTAGTCACCACACCAGGTTCTCTTGTTTTATATTGTAAGAAACCAAAGTCCCAAGAGACAATGGAACCACACAGATCACAGCTAAGAAACAGAGCCAGGTTCTAAGCTCAGTTCTGGGTCCCATCACCAGCACACAGCACTGCACCTATGCAGCTTCCTTTATTAGCAATGACACATTAAAAACATGCATACATGTGTAGGGAGACATGGGCACATATGATGTGACATCCATTGTTCAACACAGCTGAGTATGGGCGTCTTTTAAAATAAATTCCAGGTAGTGAGTAACATACATACCAGGCCACAGGTGTCAGATGTGACTATAAAAAAGAGGCTGTCGGGCTGGAGAGATGGCTCAGTGGTTAAGAGCACTGACTGCTCTTCCAGAGGACCCGGGTTCAATTCCCAGCACCCACATGGCAGCTCACAACTGTCTGAAAATCCACTTCCAGGGGATCTGACACCTTCACACCAATGCACATAAAATGAAGTTAAATAGCCCATAAGAAACATTAAAAAAAAAAAAGAGGCTGTCGTGCCGGGTGGTGGTGGCACACAACTTTAATCCCAGCACTCGGGAGGCAGAGGCAGGTGGAACTCCAAGCTTGAGGCCAGCCTGGTCTACAGAGTGAGCTCCAGGACAGCCAGGGCTACAGAGAAAACCTGCCTCGAAAACCAAACCAAACCCCACTTGCAAGCAGGGCTTATGTATGTGATTACTGGCCTCTCTCTGCCCTTATGACTCCCTGGTGTCCAGGGGGGCTCCTTGCAAACTGCTGCCAGCAGCCAGCCATAGCGACAAAGCCGGATGCCTGAGCCACAGCAGCCTCCCTTCCGGATCTGTCTGTGCTCACCTGCTTCACTGTGCCTTGTCTCCAAACTGAAGGGACAGAAACTGGTCCCTCAGGAGCACAGCAGCAGGAGACTTGTACAGATAAACTCTGTCTGCCCCACAACGCAGTGGGAGTGAGGCAGAAGGGCTGATTAAGCTTTTTCACGGCAGCATCACTCCATGAAACACATCACATTTAACCTTATGGAAAAGTGTTTGTTTAACCTTCTTTAAAGTGAAAAGTTTAATGAACGGGAACCTTTCAAGAAACTGCATCAGGGGGCTGGAGAGATGACTCGAATTTATGCACACTTGTTGCTTTTGCAGACGACCCAAGTTTGGTTCCCAGATCGTACTTTGGAGTACAGAGCCTGTAACTCCAGCTCTGGGGAGTCTGGTGCCCTCTTCTGTTTTCCTTGGGTACTACAAACACACACACACACACACACACACACACACACACACACACACACACACACACACACCACACACAAAGCCAGATATGGTGGTATACATCTTTAATCGCAGCACGTGGGAGTCAGAGGCAGGTGGCTCTCTGAGAGTCCCAGGCCAGCCTGGTCTACACAATAATTTCCAGGTCAGCCAGGGCTATCTATCTCAAAAAAATAAAAATAATAAAATAAATCTTTAAAAAGAGGATGTTCCGCCACACACTGACGCTGTCATTTTCATGAGCGCGTGTGAACCCTGAAGACATGGACTCCTCCACCTTGCAGGCTCTTTATTACAAGGGTGCAGGAAAGCACTCTAGAAAAAGGAAATTCCAATGTGTCGAGCAGAGTCCAGGTGGAGCAACTGCAGGAAGGCTGGGGATCTTTCTTCCCACAGCTGGTCACTTCCAGGTTGTGAGGACATTTCTCCCCGAGTCTCTCGAACGGCCTGCTCTGGGCCCCACTGGCTGCCCTGGGCGGCTTCTGAGCTCTCTATCAGCCCCATCACCCTGGGCCAGCTCCTCGTCGTACCTGCAACAGATCACTGGAGAATCACAAGAAGGTCTTGTTCAGGCGTGGTGGTGACACAGAGTGGCCCCTGGGCTGCTGCAGAACAAACATATTCCTGGAAAGAGCCAACCAGCCCCAGATCCTCCACTGAATACACAAGGCTACAGAGCCTGTGAGAGAAACCCAGTTAAACTGCCCATCCTAGGCAGATGACTTTGTAACAGGCATCCAGGCAGAACATGGCACTAACCTCAGAGGAGCTGTGAATGAGAAATGAGTCAGCCCAGGGTGGGCAGGGAGAGAGCTCCTGCATGCAGTCACTCCACACACCCCGTGGCGTAGGGCCTAATCCCACTTCAGACAGGGAACCAGTGTTAGCTCAACGGACTGCCAGAAAGGGCTGGGCCTCCCCCATCATGATGTCACTGCCCTGCCACTGTCCTCTCATGGCCTGTGTTCCAGATGATGTGTGTACCTCGGCCCTGTGCAGTGCTGAGGAACAGCCTGGACATCACACCTGAAGAAGCAGATACAGGTTTGGTGTCTGTTAGCAGGGCTCCTTCCTTGGGGCTCCTGAGAGGAGTGAACATGCTACCCAGAAGAGACAGCCTCTCCTCACCATGACTTCCCACCTCCTTCTGGCTCCAAATTCCGATGTGGCAGAGGTAGGGTTAACGCTGGGCCTGATTCCTAATCCAAGGCTTTGCCCTGCAGTTGAGCTGTGAGAAAAGCACTTTTGGACACTTAAAAAATTTAAGCTGCAGTTTATTTACTTATTGGGGAGGGCTTTATTTATTGCATGGCAGTCAGAGATCAACTTGCATGGGCTCTCTCCTACCATGAAGACCCTGGGAATAGAACTTAGGTCATCAGACTTGGTGGCAAACTCCTTTATTTGCTGAGCCATCGTGCTGGCCCTTACATTTTTTTTATTGCATTGACTGATGATCGATTGATGGAGGGCATACGTGTGCCAAGGTATAGAGGTCAGGGGAATGTCTGTGGAAGACAGATCTGTCCTTCTACCGTGTAGGTTCCAGGGATCAAACTTAGGCTGTCGAACTTGGCAGCAAATGCCTTTGTCTGCTGTGGTGGTTTGAATGAAAATGGCCCCCAGAGGCTCATAGGGAGAGGCACTATTAGGAGGTGTGGCCTTGTTGGAATAAGTATAGCCTTGTTGGAAGAAGTGTGTCATTGGGGGTGGCTTTGAGGTTTTGAGTGCTCAAGTCAGGCCTAGTGTCCCATTTTCTTCCTGTTGTCTGCCAATCTGGAGGTAGAACTCTCAGCTGCTGCTCCAGCACCATGTCTGCCTGCATGCTGTCATGACAATGGACTAAACCTCTGAACTGTAAGCCAGCCCCAGTTAAATGCTTTCCTTTCTAAGAGTTGTCATGTCATAGTGTCTCTTCACAGCAATAGAAAACCAAACTAAGATACCTGCAAAGCCATCTTTCCGGCCCTCTGGTCTTTTTATTTTTGAGACAGTCTTACTAGGTAGACCTGGCTGTCACAGAACTTGCCATGTAGACCAGGCTGACCTCAAACTTACAGAGATCCACCTGCCTCTGCCTCCTAAGTGTAGGAATTAAAAGCATTCACTACCGGAGCAGGAGAGATGGCTGAACGGTTAAGAGGACTGGTTATTCTTCCAGAGGACCCAATTCCCAGCACCCACATGGCAGCTCACAACTGTCTGTAACTACAGTTCCAGGAGACCCAACACCCTTCCACAGGCAAAACAAAATACCAATATACATTAAATAAGAATAAATAAATAATTTTTAAAAAAGCATTCACTACTGTTTCTGGTCATTTTAAAGTGTTTAAAGTCTAGCCAGGCATGGTGGTGCACACTTTTAATCCTAGCACTTGGGAAGAAGAAGCAGGTCTCTGAGTTTCAAGAGAAACTGTTTTGAAAAACCAAAAAATAAAATGTTTTCTTAGATATTGGCTCACTGCCATTTTTCCTGAGGACCCTGAGTTATGTGCAGACAATTGCACTAAGCAAACAGGTACCAAGATGCTTTGCTGTTGCAGAAGCTGAATTTTCCTGACTTGTGTTCTTGTCCAGAGCCAGACTCTATGGGTGGTATAGGGTCTGTGTTAGAGATTCCTCTGGTAGATGAACAGTCTCCAAATGGTGCCTACGGTAGTGCCTATGGTAGTGCCTACAGCAGCAAACAGACAGGGAGCGCCAGAGTTAATGTGCTGACAGCCTTCCTCTCAGCTGAGGCTGTACTTGGCACTGGTGTGAACTGTCACAACTGCTTCAGCACATGGATGTGTGTTGTGGGAGAACTGTTCACACTGTACTCTGCTATGCCAATAAAGTCGCCTGGAATCAAGGATGGAGTCAGAGATTGGCTGACCGGGACTAGCCATAGAGATGTTGGAGGACTGAGGAAGTAAGAAAGACAGGGACAAGAAGAGAGAGGAGGGTCTGAGGGGATTTCTGAGGCTTTTGGATCAGGAAAACATGGAGAAGAGGGTCAGCTGACCATCCCTCCACTGTTCCTTAGATTTATCAGGTTTTTATCTCAATTTCTGACTCCTGAGTTTTTATTAATACTAGAAAAATTTAGGCAAATGCAATACATGGGGCCCAACATGGGGCCCTAGATCACACCTAGGTAGGTGGCAAGGCCACCACAGCCACACCAGTTCACACCTACTGCCAGCTGGCTTTGTCATTCAGGCCACTAGTGCACTAGCACACTGTGCCCCTTAGCCCTGTTGCTGCACAAGTAGGTGTCTTCAGCCCTGCCATACACTGCCAGTCATGTGACACAATGATAGCCAACAGGGGTTTCCTTGCACTTCCTGGGCAGCCAACCACCACCACTGCCACTTCTGGAGGGTATCTTCGTTCTCTCCCATGCTGCATATCAGCCGCGCATGTTTCTCCTACAGCTCAGCCCTCTCCCTGGATGCCTCCCCCTCTACACCATACATGAGCAGCCACAGTGGCCACTGGTCCAGGCATGCAATTAGCATGGTTGGGGCACCCCGGCATCTGCCTTCCCTGCCGGCATAGTCAAACATGGGACATCATCACTACAAATGATTACACCCACACGGCTCTGCCTACTCTGTCAGTGTCAGCAGGACTGGGGAGGCACCTGGAAATTCTTAAAGGGGAAATTAGATTTTTTTTTGTTTTGTTTTTCGAGACAGGGTTTCTCTGTAGCTTTGGAGCCTATCCTGGAACTAGCTCTTGTAGACCAGGCTGGCCTCAAACTAACAGAGATTCGCCTGCCTCTGCCTCCCAAGTGCTGGGATTAAAGGCGTGCACAACCACCGCACAGCTGAAATTAGATTTTTTAAAAAGGGGGGAAGGGAGGTAGAATCTTTCCCATGCTAAGAATTGGAAATTTCACAATGCAGGGAGCTAGGACCCTGTTTAGTGCTACTATGTCTTGTGAATGGGATAAAACACTTAGCTGGGATTGACATAATACCAATTTTAATTACTATCAAGTTGGTAATTCATATTTTATCCCTAAAAATGGTTTGATAACTGTGCCAAATATGAAAATTTGGCTGATAAGATACAAACCTTAGTTGGGCAGTGGTGGTGCATGCCTGTAATCCCAGCACTCAAGAGGCAGAGAAGCAGGTGGATCTCTGTGAGTTCAAGGCCAGTCTGGTCTACAGAGTGAATTCCAGGATAAGCTCAAAAAACACACAGAGAAACTGTATCTCAAAAAAACAAACAAAACGAAACAAAAAGATACAAACCTTAGAAAGACTTACTGTTGATAAGATGCAAGCCTCAGAAAGACTTATTAATGAAAATAATAAGAATTTGACTAATAAGATACAAGCCTTAGACTTACTAATGACAATGTGACTGGTAGAAGCCTTAGAAAGACCTATCAATTAAAATAAGACAAATAATCAGACACAGACAGAAGAAGTTAGAGCAGAACCTATGGCACCATTGCATTATGAAATTGAAGAGGAGTGGACTTAGGTTATTAGAAAACCAACTTTAGTTTATCCAGTTACAAGAATGACCACCAGGGGGCTGGAGAGATGGCTCAGAGGTAAGAGCACAGGCTATTCTTCCAAAGGTCCTGAGTTGAAATCCCAGCAACCACATGGTGGCTCACAACCATCCAAGATGAGATCTGGTGCCCTCTTCCGGCCTGCAGGCATATACAACACTGTATACATAATAAATAAATCTTTAAAAAAAATAAGAATCTGAAGACCACTGGACAAATGAGACAACTGAAAAAAAAAGGACAAATCATCCGGAAAAAAAGTCCCAAAAAATAAAGAGTAAACTTATAAAATAAATAAATAAATAAATAAAGGAATGATAGGAATCTCCAAGGCTATGCAGATGTTGATTGAAATCATGTAGAAATTTTAGAATTGATTACATTTAAAGAAGTAATCAATGACAGCCATTAAAGAACCTCCATATGAGTTTGCTTTCAATGTGGCAAAGCTAGCCACTGGACAAGAAACTGCCCTTGTCTTGACTGGTGACAGTATGCATCCAAATTGGACAAGCAGTACACAAAAGAAGGCCAAACTTTGCCAAGGCAAGGTAGGTCAGTCCTTCAAAATTCCTGCTTCAAAGAAAAGTCTGGAAGATATTCTAGGACCATAGGTCAAAGATGGATGCCCTTATGTTGCAGTGGAAATTTGGGGTGACAGTCCAGATAGCCAGAATGCCTCTGTTGTTTCTTAGTTTTAGATGTTGCTTGCTCTGCACTTCCAGTTTAATTAGGTAATATTCCATCCTTCTTGGGTTTCTGACAGGGTTAAAGATAGATATTATTTTTTTGTTATTGTTTTTTGAGGTGGATTTTTCTGTGTAACAGCCCTGGCTATCCTGGAAGTTCTTCTGTAGACCTGGCTAGCCTTGAACTCACAGAGATCCACCTGCCTCTGCCTCCCAAGTGCTGCACTACCACCACCTGACAAAGATAATTATATTGTATTAGATAATTATAGTTAACAGTCTTCTGTAGATTTGATAGAGAGTAATTAGATATAAAACTTTGGATTCAACAAGATAGGATAGATAATGGAGTATTTTCTTTGAATTTGCCAAATACTAATAGACTGGACATTGTGAAAAAATATAATATATATTAAATAAAAATAATCACCACCCTGCTAGTGTTTCTTTCCTATCTCTGTTCCTCCTACTTAACATTTTTCTAATCCTCATGCCCTACCCTGGTAAGTGGTATCCTTGTTGAAGCACATTCCCACTCAGGAAGCTACACAGGTGGAAATAGGGTACAAGCCCCATATCATGTGCACCCTGCCCCTAGCACCTCAGCAGCCTGTACAGGGGCCAGACAGTGGGGTTCAGACCTGGCATGAGGTGGATACTTCATAAGTATCGGCTTGTAGGACAGACCCAAACCACTTTTCTGTCTCCTCAACAGCTATCCCTCACAGCAACAACAAACAGACATGCTGCCCAAGAATAGTGAGCCCCCATACACCCAGAATAGCCAAAGGGAACCTCAGCACACCCTGGGCTAGAACACAGGACCCCTGCAGAGCCACACACAGACTTACAGGATTTCATAGTTGCCTAGAACTTCCTTGGGGGGAGATTTGTTCCATTTGCAGTCAGGAATCTCACCGTTGGGGACCGCAATGTTGAGGGTGTCATTAATCAGGTTGTACTTAAGGATTCGATCATTGGCGGTGCTGGAGGTGAGAGATGGGGATGCGTTAACCTACAAGAAGAGAAACATGCGTCCTTCACTGTGGTACCTCCTCCTCTGGAATGAGAGGTGCAGGAGCCAGCGTGGGCCATGCACTCCAGGCACCTGTCATCACCCCTGCCAAGCACCTCACACAGAAAGCTGTCAAGAGTTAGCGGTCAACTTGACAAACCCTAGAGCTGCGTGGTGATGAACTGCTTAGATCAGATTGGTCTGTGGGCACGTCTGTGAGGCATTTTCTTTTCCTTAGACTTTTTTCTTTACGCGTTTATTTATTTTTGTGTGCGATGCATGTGCATTTGTGTGGGCACACATGTTACAGCGCATGTGTGGCAGTCAGCGGACCACCTGTGGGAGCTGGTGCTCCACTTCCACAATGGGGGTCCTGGAAATCAAACTCAGGTTGTCAGGCGAGTGCCCGAATACTCACTGAGCCATCTTCTTGGCCCTGTGAAGCATTTTCTTCGGAATGCCTATTTATGCAGGAGAGCCCAGCCCAAGGCGGGCAGTGCAATCCCTGGGCAGGTGGGACTGGGCTGTGTAAGAAAGCCAGGGAAGCAAGCCAGCAATCAGTGTTCCTCTATGGTCTCCACTCCAGTTCCTGCCTTGGCTTCCCTGGATGATAGACCATAGCCTGCAAGCCAAGTAAACCCTTTCCTCCCCAGAGCTGTGTGCTTTTTTTTTTTTAAGATTTTTTTTTAAATTTATTTATTATGTATACAATATTCTGTCTATATGTATGCCTGAAGGCCAGAAGAGGGCACCAGACCTCATTACAGATGGTTGTGAGCCACCACGTGGTTGCTGGGAATTGAACTCAGGACCTTTGGAAGAGTAGGCAATGCTCTTAACCACTGAGCCATCTCTCCAGCCCCAAGATTTTTTTTTTAAATGTTTTGTGTATGGGTGTTTTGCCTGGTATGTCTGAGCACCTCCTGTGTGCAGTGCCCATGGGGGTCAGAAGAGGGTGTTGGATGCCCTGGAACTGGAGTTCCAGATAGTTGTAAGCTGCCATGTGGATGCTGGGAACTGAACCTGGTCCTCCGGAGGAGCAGTCACTGCTCTGACCACTGAGCCATCTCTCCAGCCTCCTCCCAAGTTGCTTTTGATCAGTGCTTTGTTTGGGGTTTGTTTTTCTTTGTTGTTGTTTTGTTTTGTTTTTTTCCCTTTTCAAGACAGGGGTTTCTTTGTGTAGCCTTGGCTGTCCTGGGTCTAGCTCTGGAGACCAGGCTGGCCTCAGACTCATAGAGAACTGACAGTCTCTGCCTCCCTACAGACGGGATTAAAGGCGTGGGCCACCACCACCCGGCTTAACTGGTATTTTATTACAACAGAGAAGCATCATGTGATCTGTTTCTAGTGGTTGTTAGGTGAACTATAAATAATAAATAATAAAGAAAAGATCACAATTGCCTATTAGCTCCCTGGAGCTGGGGGGTCTGATGCCCCCCTCTGGCCTCCACAGGCACCTGCATTCACGTGCACATCATTGCCCCACCACTGAACCCCAACCCCTGAGACACACACACAATTAAAAATAAAACAAATCTTTAAGAAAAATAATAGCTACAACTAGGATCTCAGTTCACCAAGAGAAATGTGACTTCCATTCAAGTTACTGTATTTAAGAGGCAGGAAGCCGCCACCTCTAACCCCAGCACCTGGAAGCGTGACACAGGAGGATCATGAGTTCAAAACCAGCTACACAAGACACTGTTCTCAAAAGAAAAAAAAAGGAAGGGTTGGGGTAAGGAGTGAGGGAAATATTACATCTCCCCCAACCTCTATTCCAGCAGTATTGGCAGGTTCCCATTATGGAGGAGTTTGCTCTAGATAATTTGATTTCCAGGAACTGAGCTCCACACTGAGGTTCCCTGATATGGGATTCCCTTCTGTATGCTGTGAATACCACTGGCTAATAAAGAAGCTGCCTTGGGCCTGTTAATAGGGCAGAACTTAGGTAGGTGGGGAAGACTAAACTGAATGCTGGGAGAAAGAAGGGTGGAATCAGAGAGAAGCCATGTAGCCCCACCAGAGACAGATGCTGGAACGTTAGCCGGTAAGCCACAGCCACGTGGCAATACACAGGTTAATAGAAATGGGTTAAATTAAGATGTAAGAGTTAGCCAATAAGAAGCTAGAACTAATGGGCCAAGCAGTGATTTAATTAATACAGTTTCTGTGTGATTAATTAGGGGCTAAGTGACCGGGAACAAACTAGCGGCCCCTCCAACAGTTCCGTCTGACTTTCCCTGTAGAGGGCCAAGCTCTTCTCTTCACACTTACAAGAATCCTAGGCTTCCTGGCTTGAAGTGAACTGAAAGGCCTGAGCTGTACTCTCCAAATGGACTCGCTGCAAGGGCAGGTGTCCCGAGTGACACACAGAGTGAGACGACACAGTGGGGGCTCCTGCATGCTTAGAGCATCTTCCCTCCTTGTCCTCCTGGCAACTGTGGCCTCAGACAGTGCCTGCCTCTCTAAAAAGGCTGTGGTAGTCTCTAGCAACCTGATGGGATTTGCGGTCACCTAGGAGACACACCTCAGAGTAACTTTGGGGGTGTTTCCAGAGAGGCTTAACTTAGGAAGAAGACCCACCCTGAATGCGGCACTGTCCCATGGACAGGGCCCTGGGCTGAAGGAAAAAGGAAACCAGTGGTGTACCAAGCATTCATCTTGCTCTGCTTCAAATCTGGGCATATGTGACCGGCTGCCTCACGCATCCTCCGCCATGCTTTCCCACCATGATGTACTACACGCTCAAACCACGTACCAAATAAAACTCCCCTGGATTTGTTTGTCAAGTATTTGATCACAGTGTCAAGAAAAGTAACTGATACAGTGGTTAGGCCAGGAAAATACCCTGCTATGTGGCAGGATCTGTCCATCTTATCCATTCTAGATTGATCACCATGACACCCTCTTCAACAGAGAGACAGAATCACTTCCCAATTATGCCTTAACACACACAAGAGAACAGTAAGAACATCCCCCTCTCCCATGGCACTGCTGGCCAGGGTGTCAGGGTGGTGAGTTACCTCAATCAGCCAGGGCTTCAGCTTGTCGTCGATGATGATGTCGTAGCCGTAGCATTCAAAGCAGTGCTTGTCATTGTTCATCACAGGCTGTGGGGTGACCAATGGATTATAACATCACATCCGGCTGGGCAGTGGTGGCCCATGCCTTCAATCCTAGCACTAGGGAGGCAGAGGCAGGTGGATCTCTGTGAGCTCAAAGCCAGCCTGGTCTGTATAATGAGTTCCAGGACAACCAGGGCTACACAAAGAAACCCTATCTCGTAAAAAAACAAAAATAATAAACAAACAAATAAAGTCATCCTCAGAGACCAAAGGGGTCCTCCTAAACTGCTGACTTCTTGTCTTTCACATACACACACTCACTCACACACACACACACACACACACACACACACACACACACATGCATGCACAAAAAAAAACTGTCTCGTAAAACAAATAATAAATAAATAAATATAAAGCCATCCTCAGAGACCAAAGGGGTCTTCCTGCTGTCTTTCTGTCCTTCATACACACACACACGCACACACACACACACACACACACACACACACACACACACACACACACACACACACCAGGATGCCTCTTATTCCTTTCAGCCCTGTGCAACCAGGTAAAAACCAGATTATAGACCTGCTTCCAAGTAAGCCTATTTCCTTTCAATTTCTAGATTTCCACTGTAATTTTTAATTCATGTAAATATACCTTAAATAAAGTTTCCATGTGTACTGAATAAAGGAGTGGAGGGCTGGAGAAATGGCTCAGAGAACTTACTGCTCTTCCAGAGGACCCTAGTTCAGTTCCTGGAACCCATATCAGGCAGTTCACAACCATCTGTAACTCCAGCTTCAGGGAAGCCAATGCTTCTGGCCTCTGTGGGCACCCGTACTCACATGCACATACCCACATGCAGCCACATACACACACATACACATGCATACACATAATCAAACAAAACAAAAATCCTGCCTACTTCAAAATCTTGAGAATTGCCACCCAGTCATAGTCAAAGAACAGACACTAGACTGCAGCAGGCACGCGGAGGGCCAGAAGTGCCCCTTCCGTGAGGCAAATGTGCACAAGGTGGCTCTTCTCAGGGAGGAAGATGGGTGCAACCTGGGAATTCTGCATCTCTCCCATCTCTGTGGGGTGTATCACCATCCCATGTCCCCAGGCCCTATGTCCTCAGGGCCCACACAAGTGGGTGGGTCTGTCAGTGGCTAGGTCAGTAGCAGAGGGTGAGCTGAGGAACTCTGGGTCCTGCAAGAGACCTCAGCAGTGAGTTAGCTGCCTTCCTGTTCCTCCTGAGAGAGGGCAGGGGAGACAAAGTGACTGGCTTTGGGTTAGGCGCCTTTTCCTCTGTTCTTAGCTCTGGGGTCAGGGCCCCCATTTTCTTGTGGATTATAGGGGGAAACTAAGACACCTCGAGACACCATCTGAGAAGTCCTGAAGATGGGGCCCAGCACACCAGTGCTTACTCCTGTCACTCAAAAATAGAAACACGCCTACCTGAAAACTGCAATCCAGCAACAAATCACAGACCTGAGGTTCGGAACAAAGAAGCAGGCTGTTTCCAGCAGTTATTCTTTTTCAAAGATATAAGTGGGGGGCAGTCCCACAAGGGACAGCAGTCAATGAGGACAAGTACAAGCTATCAAATTTCTATCTCATGCTGCCTTTCATAGTCTTAAAGATACTTTTCACTATGCAAAAATATCTGTCACGGTCATTCTGGTATAAACATGCTGCTGTTTAAAACTTATGTTTTCACAAACTCAAAATTCTTGTGAGTTCCAGGGACCAAAATTGAAGAATCCACCTTGAACAGGTCAGATACACCCTTCTCAATTCCCTGGCCCTAAAAATTCTGGTCCTAAAATTTTTTCTTCCTAAACTTAACTTTGTCCTCTGTTCTGCCAACACCTTGCCAGGTCCAAAGAGACATTGGACAGTTCCATACCACAAACCCTGGCAGGAGAAAACCAGATACCCCAGGATGTGACCAACACCCAGCTTTCTCAGGTGTCTCCCCCTGCCAAGACAATGCCCACAAATAAGCAGGATGCAGTCTTGAGAATCCACCGTCCCAATTCCTTTAACCTGCTGTGCCTAACTTCCCACCTTTTATTATAAGAAAGAGATGGGAATATTATGATCTACTAGCTTGTCTTGTCACCTGAGTCTTGTCACCCCTTTAAGAGACAAGCCCTGCCCACTCCCAACCCTCCCCTTTCACCTAGGCAAGATCTCAAGATCTCTCACCTCCTCCAGCCTCTCTCTCTCTTTCTTTCTCCTGAAGAGGTAACTTCAGCACATGCGCTCTCTCTCTCTCTCTCTCTCTCTCTCTCTCTCTCTCTCTCTCTCTCTCCGCCTCTCTCTTCTCCCCCCTTTTCCCTTCCCCTTTCCCTCCATAACCCACTAAATAAAATCTATACCCAAACTCTCTCTGCATGATGTATCTGTCTATCTCACCCTCTGCAGTCTCCCACCGTCAAGGTGACCTGCCAAGGCCTCAGGGGACTGCCACCCCTTGTGGGACCAGCTTTCCACCCCCACCCTTATATCTTTAAAAAAGAATAACACCAGCCTTAAAGAGCCATGAAACAGCAACATCAAGCTGACTGAAGAGAAGACTGTGTTGCAGATCCCCCCAGGAGTATCAGCTCATGCCAATAACCACCAAGAAGGGCTGATGGTGGACAGGCGGAGGCAGGCGATCTCTGTGAGCTCCAGACCACCTTGGTAACATTCTCCAGGCCAACCCTGGCTACACTGTGAGTCCAACTCTCCAAAAAAGAATAAAGGAAGGAAAAAGATAATGTCAATGGGACTCTATACTTCTGCAGAGGCTTCAAGGTCTGTGCCCATATCAGAGGCTAACCACGCGCAGAAACTGAGCTCAATCCCTTACCCAAACTGTTTCAGCCCCTGGCTGACACATAGGCAGGATGAGTGAACAGAAGCACTCCAGGCAATGGCACACTTCCTGAGGACCACTGCTTAGACCAGGGCTTCCCACTGAGCTTTCGGGCCCCCTTGCCCTATCCCCAACCTGTCACTCACTGCCACGGCCTTGAGAGACTGCACAATGATCCAGTGGATTTCGTCAAACAGCTTGCTGGTCACCTCTCTGCCTCGGGTGCTCTCCAGGTAGAGTCGCAGGTTGTTGACAGTCCACTTGCCACCATGGATATGGTTGTAGTCCTCCTGGTGAGGGAGGGAGGGAGGAGGGCAAGTGGCCTTGAGCAGACAGCCTGGAGGAACTCAGTCGCTTACTGAGTGCCTCCTGGGTAGTACATACAGATACCCTGTAGCAAGACAGAGGGGGCCCCTGCCCAGGGCGGTCTGTATTATCTACTATACACATTCTTAGATGTTCAACTCCCGACTAATCTAGAAGCAACTCTTTCTACCCAGTAGCCCACACTGTGAAGTGCCACCCGGGTCCCCTTCCAGACCAAGGTGCTCATTCCTCCCTCCCCAGAAGCTGCTCTAGGTTAATGCTTTTGGTCATAGTGCTTCATCAAGGCAATGGTGACCCTAACTAGGACAGATGTGGATGCTAATAGTTCCAGTTCTTGGGACGCTGAGGCAGGAGGACAGCCTGGGCTACTTAGCAAGAGTCAATCTCACAAAATGAAACAAAGAGGGCTGGGCACGATGGCACACTCCTTTAATCCCAACACTCTGGAGGCAGAGGCAGGTGGATCTCTATGAGTTCCAGGCCAGCCTGGTCTACATAGGATAGTCAAGGTAAGACTTTCTCTCAAAAAACAAAACAAAAAAACCCAAACAACAACAAAAAACCCCAAACCCAACAATAACAACAAAAACATGAAAATGCCTAAATCAGTAATGCATAATTTTAAGAATAAGAGATAAAAAGGACGATGGGTTTTGAGGGGTGAAGTATCTCCAGCAACACGTCACCTTGCACAGACATGTATGTGAAAAGCAACTATGTCTCCTGGTCCTTGGTCCCCTCAGAACACCTCATCCCACTAGTCTGCAGGTGTCTTGGGCTTGCTCTTCCTTCTCTGCCTGCTAAGCCTGTGCTTTCCAGGCCTGCAGTAGCCATGATCCATCCCCTTGCTTGTGAGCCCTGCCTGCACAGCACAGAGGCTCCTGGGCCACACAGACCCCTGCTCTCACCAGAAGGGGCTGCCTTACAGTACTCAGGGTAAGAGCTGTTCTCTTTCTAATTCTAGAAATTCTAGCCACGTAAAACTTTCCCACAAAGCTCAAGCTGCAGTTTCAAAAAAGGAAGTGCTTTGCCATTCAAAAGCACTGCACGAAGCAACACACACACACACACACACACACACACACACACACACACACACACACACAGACACTATGATGTTCAATGGGTTAGATGAACTGAATACATTTTCACTCATACATACACACTAGAAGTAACAATAACAGGCTGGGTAGTGGTGGTACATACTTTAATCCCAGAACTCGGGAGGCAGAGGCAGGTGAATCTCTGACTTTGAAGCCAGCCTGGTTTACAGAGAGAGTTCCAGGACAGCCAAGGCTGTACAGAGAAAGCCTGTCTTAAAAAACTAAACAAACAAACAAAAGAAATAATAATAGTAACAGCTTTAAACTGGGTCTGTTGGTACCTGTCTATAGCTCTAGCTACTCAGATACTCAGGGAGGGGGAAATCACAAGTCAAGACCTGCTACAGCATGAGTTTAAGGACATTGTCTCAAAATAAAAAGCAACAACAGGCTAGGAGTCTGGAAATATAGGTCAGTGGTAGAGGGCTTACCCAGCATGCACCAGTGCACCAGGCCATAAGGCCAATTTCAGCACTGCTGGTGGCCATGTTACAAGAACAGCAGTTGGCAATTGAGGTTCAAGGTGTCATCCCACCAGGAGGAAAACTCTCTGATGGATGAACCTTGTTAAGCAGGGCTAGGAGGCTACAGACTCTGGAATGTCTTTTGCTTTTGTTGTGCCTTTACATGTTGATGCTACAATCTTTCCCTGGTATCTGGCATGGTGTGAGTGGATGTGGAGAGACCCCCACTGCCTGTACAGTAGTGTGTTTATCTCAAAGAAACATCCCAATTTACTGGGCATTTTTATCTGTGTATTGTCAAGAAGATGACCCACCCCTAAGCTGTACTGTATAATTGACAATTATGATGATGGCTTATACACAGTTTTGATAAACAATAATAAATGCAAGGATATGTTTCACAGCTAAGGCCTATGAGTTCCACTTAAGGAGTTGCTTTAGATCAAAGCTCAGGTTAATGAATAAGGTAAACAATTGACTTTCCCCAGGAGCCAGGTTGGCTCTAATTTTCTTAATGCTGAAAAGATGCGACCGCAGATTTTGGTGTGCACCATTAGCAATAACAAAGCTTTAAAGTAACGTTAGGTTAGACCAAATGCCTTGCTAACAGTTTTTTTTTCTTTTTCTTTTTTTGGTTTTTTTATAGACTAGGCTGGTCTCGAACTCATAGAGACCCACCTGCCTCTGCCTCCCGAGTGCTAGGATTAAAGGCGTGTGCCACCACCTCCCGGCGCTAACAGTTTTTAAGATGACCAACCCTAGAAGAATGATCTTAAGTTTATAAGGACACATAGCTGAGCTGTCTGATTTGGTGGGCTAGGGCTGAAAGTACAAAGTAGCCCGATTGCTGTGCACACTTTCCTTGCTAGGTCTGGTTGATAACCTAGGACAATGATTAATTCTCTACACAGATTCCTGACTTCAGTTTTCTGTATGCACCATGAAGACTCAAAGTTCAGCTGACTGTTTAGTGTGTATAAAAATGTTGGGTCCTGGAATTGCACAGGTGACAGGGAGCAGAGAACTGAGGTCTAGAGACAGAAACAACTTTTGTTCAGCAACGCTGCGGCGAGAGAAGTCTGGCTGGCCAGGGCTACAGAGACTAATTTGACTCTACAGCCTCGAGAAAGGGCTACAAGTTTCTTTTCATGGTCAAGAGTTAACACACAGGGAGAATGTACATTCTGAGATTTAAAGCACACGGTGTCACAGTTTCTTGGGAGTGCTGACTTGGGTTGATGCTGAAAGATTTACAGTAGTTCAGGAATCTTGACCTGAGCCTGAACTAGAAGATTTGACACCCCGAATGTCTCTCTGTCCAAGACCGGGCACTCTCTGGGCACCTACGGGACCCAAAGAGAATCTGGCATTTACAATTCCTGATTACAGGGTGTTAGTTCAAAGTGTTTACATAGTTGTGAGTCAGTTTAAATTGCTTTTTCTCTGCCTGGGAAAACGCAGGGCATAAGGTCGAAGCAGCTAATACATTCTAGGTTGCAAGTACACAATTTTCTCAATTTCTTGTGCTCTCCAGCAGTTTAGGTTTGTGATTCCTTCAAAATTTCTTTTAAGATTACCTCTCAAGACAGCTAATGAAGTGACTGATTCCTTCTTTATAACCTCAATTTGCAGCCTGCCAGTGAAAGAGCTGACTAAGAAAACATGTTCCTTCCTTGCTCTGTGACAAGTACTTAGCTATATTGCATGGGAATTGTTGAGATGACTCTATTTTTAATCTATAATCATTCTCTTGAAAAAATGAATGTAACCCCTTTGCGATGCCTGCATTGCCTAAGAGATTTTTGTTCGTGTATATAAGCTGTGGAGAAAGCAAGAATAAGAAGAATAAAGAGAGGAACCATCAAGAGAGTGTGAGTGTCTTTTTTCCCCTAACCCCTTCAGATAGAAAAGTCTCAGTTCATACCAACACTGTGGATTCCTTTTGAGCCTTGTGAAGCCTGGAGGCTGGTCCCCCAGGTTGCGGTACAGGACAACAACCAACAGAGGTTTATCAGGACACCACCCATCTCAGGTCAAGGTCCCTTTCTTTTACTGAAGGAGAAAAGGAGCCTCCTGCATTGAGCCAACTTGCTCATGATCACAGAAGCAGAAAGGTGGGGCCTGAACCTATACTCTTGTTTCTCTAAGTACCCCCACCTCTACTCCAACCCTAAGCAGGCATTTGGATAATGTGTCTGGGACAGTCATACCTGCTACTCTGGGTCCCTTCAATGTTGGGCCTCAGGCTACTGGGCTGTGAATGGCTCTCCTAGAACTAGCACGGTCCCCTCCTGCAAATACATTTGAGAACAAGTACCACAAAGCCAGCCTACTTCCTGACGCACAAGGAGGAGGCACTCACCCCGTGCTTCTGGATGGCTACATTGGTAAGGTGGACGAACATGTTGTCCAGCTCGCTGGTGCTTGGGGTGTACTTCACTGTGCAGAAACGGCAGAAGCCAAGCTTGTACCTGGGAAGGAACTCAGACTGAAACACTGGACACGAGAAGGAAAATACACCAGTCCACTGGACAGAGAGTGGCTGTTAGCTTCCAACACTTTCAGTTTCACTATGTAGCCCAGGCTACCTTCAAACTTAAGACCTCCCCATCTCTACCTCCTGAGTGCTGGGATTACAAGTGTGCACACCACACCCCACTTACTTCAAATGTCCAAAAGAGTGGCATGTGGCGTTCTTATCTGTAAGATTTACAGTACCTTCTAGGCCAACTGTTCTTAAACAAGACCCACCTGATACCCACCCTGAGCCAGGAATGGTGTGTCCCCCATATTACTGAGTTGGTTTTTTTTTGTTTGTTTGTTTTGTTTTGTTTTTTGTTTTTTCGAGACAGGGTTTCTCTGTAGCTTTGGTGGCTGTCCTGGAACTAGCTCTTGTAGACCAGGCTGGCCTCAAACTCACAGAGATCTGCCTGCCTCTGCCTCCCGAGTGCTGGGATTAAAGGCATGTGCCACCACCACGTGGCCACTGAGTTGTTAAGACTCGAAGTAGCACTAGGAAGTTAGCCCGATGGAAGCGGGGCCAGACTCTTACATGTAGCAGCGCAGTGGGCGGTATGTGGACACCAGGACATACAGACGCAGATCAAACTTCCTCCCACCGATGAGTAACGGATTATTGATATAGAGGGAGATCACATAGGCTTCTTTTGTGGACTGAGACACGAACCTGCACACGTCAGAGGAAGTCACGATTAGATTGTAAAAGCTACGAGATTAAAGGCACAGCTTGCAAAGGAGAGGAGTGCTAGCTTGCTGGCCACTGGGATGCTTTGCTCTCCTTTTCAATTAATCATTTAATGTACACAGGTGTTGGGGCTGGAGGGATGGCTCAGCAGTTAAGTGCACTGCCTGCTCTTCCAAAGGTCCTGAGTTCAATTCCCAGCAACCACATGGTGGCTCACAACCATCTGTAATGAGGTCTGGTGCCCTCTTCTAGCCTGCAGGCATATAGACAGATAGAATATTGTATACACAATAAATAAATATTAAAAAATATACACAGGTGTTTTGTATGTCTGTGTACCACATGCATGCAGTACCCATGGACGGAGCTACAGTTGTGAGCTGTCAAGTGGCTGGGCTCAAATCTGCGTCCTCTGGAAAAGCAGCCAGTGTTCTTAACAGCTGAGCCATCTCTCGGCCCAGTTAGCTTCAATGATCAAATCCATACAACCTATAATCATCTGGGAAGAGTCTCAATGAGGCACTCTCTACGTTGGCTTGTGAGCATGTCTGTGGGTAACTGTCTTTCTTCCCCTGTGCACCATGAGCATGCCATGCCCGTGGAGGTCAGAAGAGGCAGCAGAGCCCCTTGACCTAGAGTTATTACATACAGTTGTTAGCAGCCATGTTGGTTCTGGGAACCTAACCCAGGTCCTCTGCCAGAATAGCAAGGCTCTTAACCCCTGAGTCATCCCTCCAGCCCTCTGTGGGAGACTAAATTAATTATGTGGGGTACTAAACTAATTACATGGGAAGATGGTCTACTACAAGCAGCACCATTCCCTAGGCCAGAGGTCCTGAACTGCGCGTGAAGAAAGCTATTGAGCACAAATAAGCAAGGGGCATGCATCTATTAATTTCTCTCCACTCTTGACTGTGGATGTGATGTATACAGATGTCCCACGCCCCTCACCCCCTTGACTTTCCTGTGATGGAAGGTAACCTGGAACTGAGAGCCAAAATGGATTAACTCCTCCTCCCGAGTTGCTTTTCGTCAGTGTATTTTATCACAACAACATAATCGGACAGAGACAGCCATTAAAATTAGCAATCTGTATATAGCTGGGTGTGGTGATACACTCCTTGGCGTTCATCCAAAGGAGCTGAGGCTCTGATCTCACACACACACGCACGCACACACGCACGCACACATGCACGCACGCACACACACGCACACACACACACACACACGGACACACACACGGACACCCCTGCAGGGTGATGCTGACTGCAGCATCAGTCACAGCTGCCAGGACATGCCAGCCACCAAGGCGGCCTTCAGTAGGTGAGGGGTAAACTGTCGGGTAAGAGAATGATTTATTCAGTGTCAGAAAGAAATGAGGAAAGAAGCCAGATGACATAATGTATACCAGGAACTTAGGGAGATGCTTAAAAGTGGCAGCGGCCAACCTGAAAAGGCTCCGTACTGTGTGACTCTAGCCAGACGGCATTCGGAAAAGGGAAAACTAGGCAATCAGTAAGAAGAGCAACCATTGCCAGAGGATGGGCCAGAAAATGGGGGGGGGATGGACTGGCGGGGGGGGAGGGGGACAGAGGCTATCGTCCCAGTGAAACTGCTTTGTATGACCCTGTGGGGGTAGCAACATCATCACCCGCTGTCCAGAGACACAGAATGACTAAGTGTGAGCCCTGACACGTATAATAAACTGTATGTGCGACTCTCTTGGGGTGGGACTTGGGGTGACAAGGAAGCCATGGGGGATATCTCAGCTGGAAGTCATGGCAAGTGTTGCAAGGACAGCCCCCAGGGAACCTGCCCAAGGAGGATCT
The DNA here is from genome assembly GCA_004026605.1 of Ondatra zibethicus. Lineage (NCBI taxonomy): Eukaryota > Metazoa > Chordata > Mammalia > Rodentia > Cricetidae > Ondatra > Ondatra zibethicus. The sequence goes on along the minus strand of PVIU01007795.1, from coordinate 2,376 downwards.
TGAAGTGAGGTGTAATCAGACTGAAACATTCCATACAAGAAGGGTCCTCTGTCACTCTGGGGACTACTGGTGGGCGCCTTCAATCCTGGGAAATTGTCATACAGTGTCCTACTGAGGCCTTGCTCCAGGCTCTCCAAGCACTGCCAAGCAGGTAAGGACTCCTCACCGGCAGAAGAAAGCTGGTAAACCCAGGGGTGAACTAGACTCCATCTGCTAACCAACCTGCTCCCCGCTCAGGTGCCCCTAGCAGGACACTCCTACTCTCCCCCGGGCTTTACCCTGGTGACCCACTCCACCAAGACAGGTGACCTTACTGTTCTCAGTTCCCTCAGACACAGGCTCAGAGGCATGGACTGGACATGTGTCTCGCTATCACAATGGTGCCTGCCTCAACCAGCTTGGGAACCAAGTTGCCGGCAAGGCGACTGCCCAGGACCTATACCATGTCCTCCCATGGCTTACCGTGGGGAAATCTGTGGTTAATGACATGTCTCTAGCCACAGAGTCCTGCTGGGGTGCCGCATAACAAGCACACAGCTAGAAAAGCAGGCAAGGGCTGCCCAGGCCGTGACTGAGGGGGCTACAGGATGGCAGGATGCAGCTAACTGGAACCATACATGCAGTTCGGGGTTTGTCAACTCACGAGGACGTCTTGCTGTCCCGGGACCACTTTTTGATCTGTGAGAGCTTGTTGATAAGGAAGATGCCCTTTCCCTGGGCTTTGCCGCAAGGCTTCATGATCCAGGTACTAGACGGGCTCTTCCGGAATTCCTCCACAAACAGGTTGTAGTCCGCGGGAAGCATGTAGGTGACCGGGACAAAGTCTGAAGTAAAGACACCCATTGCCGTAAGCAGATGCACGCCTGAGGCCAGAGGCAGGCAAACATCACTATGGTTCAGGGCTCCTCAGCACCCTGTCACCTCAGCCCTGAACCTGCATGACTGGACAGCTGCTGTCCTGTTCCTATGTATACTAGGAAGGGACCCGGCTCAGCTGTGTGCACAGAACTTTCAGACATACAACACTGAAACCACCAGTAAGCTGTTCACTAGGCAGCTATCACTCCCACTTAGCAGATGGGGAAACAGGTCAGAGAAGTTGGTGATCAAATTCTGCCTAGGGCCTGGAAAGATGGCTCAGTAATTAAGAACACTGGCTGTTCTTGCAGAGGATCTGGATTCTATTCCCAGCATCCAAACAGAGGCTCACAACCATCTGTGACTCCAGTTCCAGGTGATCCAGTGCCCTCTTCTGGTCTCCTTGGGCACTGCACACAGGTGGTACACACACAGGTGGACAAAACACCCACATATAGAAAATAAAAAGAAGTAAAATCTCAAAAAAAAAAAGTCTTCATTCTGCTCTGGTGTGGGATCCTGAACTACCAAGCAGCTAGCTTTGATCCCTAAGTAGACCAGGGACACACACCACCTTGAGTGTGGCTCAAGGAAGTGGTGGCACTGGGCACACCCTCGTCCATACTAAGTTTCTCTCTCAGTAACTCTGTGGTCACAGAAACTCAAGAGTCCAAAGCAAGCTCGATTCCGCCCATCCTGGAGAGACACCAGAGGTAAAACAGACTCTACAGAACCTGCCACAACCCATGCCCCTGGCACAGCTGTCACCAGTGCCTCAGGGCCTTGTGTCCTGAAATGATTAACTCAGTGTACTGGTTAGGTTTTGTCAACTTGATACAAACCTAGACATATCTGGGAAGAGGAAATTTTTTTTTGTTTTTATTTTTCTTTTATGTACATTGGTGTTTTGCTTGCACGTATCTCTGTGTGTGTCAGATCTTGGAGTTACAGACAGTTGTGAGCTTCCATGTGGGTGTTGGGAATTGAATCTGGGTTCTCTGGAAGAGCAGTCAATGCTCTTAACTGCTGAGCCATCTCTCTAGTTCTGGAAGAGGAAATCTTTTTGTTGTTGTTTGTTTGTTTTTTGAGATAGGGTTTCTCTGTGTAGCCCTGGCTATTCTGAAACTAGCTCTGTAGACCAGGGTGGCCTCAAAGTCAGAGATCCACTTGCCTCTGCCTCCTGAGTGCTGGGATTAAAGGTGTGGACACCACCCCTGTTGGAAGAGGAAATCTTAAGAAAAAGCTTTTATTAGATTAGACTATAGGCAAGTCTGTGGGGCATTTTCTTGATTAATGATAGATGTGGGAGGGCCCAGCCCACCATAGGCAGTATCATCCCTGGACAGGTGGCCCTGGATCATATAAGAAAGCAGGCTGAGTGCCAGGCGGTGGTGGCGCACGCCTTTAATCCCATCACTTGGGAGGCAGAGGCAGGTGGATCTTTTTTGAGTTCGAGGCCGACCTGGTCTATAAGAGCTAGTTCCAGGACAGGCTCCAAAGCTACAGAGAAACCCTGTC
>PVIU01007794.1:0-88825 GCA_004026605.1 Ondatra zibethicus | reverse complement strand
TTTTTTTAATTCTTAATTTATTCTTTGTGCCATTTACATAATGCATCTTAATCCCATTTATTTCCCCATTCCTTCATATCTGTCCCCTGCCCTTGAAACCTCCCCTTGAAATAAAATAAAATTTAAGAGAAAAGAAGAAAAAAAGAAAAATTTTATCATAGAGTTGCAGTGTGTGCTGCGAGTCACACTAACACTCTTTAGTCCATATATCTTTACTTGTAAGTGTTCATTGCAGAAAGTCATTGGTCTGGTTCTGGCTTCTCTTACACTATTGATATTGGGCCCTCACTAGGACCCTCTCGGGTATCCTGCTGCTGCCATGGAGATCATGCAGCTTTGGATTTGCAGGACCAGCCCCTTTGTGTGCTCCAGGGAAGGCTGTTGGCTTTTAAAAGTTTTTAAAAATGTATGTGTATAAGGGTTTTTCATGCATGAATACATGATGTCTGCTGACGTCAGAAGATATTGAATCCCTTGGAACTAGAGTTACAGGTGGCTGTGAGCTGCCATATAGGTGCTGGGAATCGAACCCCTCTACAAGAATGCATGTGCGCTTCAAGGCTGTGACATCTCTAGTCCATTTGAAAACACTTTTGTTTGCTTTTAAAATTCTTTTACTGTATTTACTTTGGTGAGGCAGAAGCTTGCTTTGTTAGTGAGGCTGCCTCTGAACCTGCAATTGTTCTGCTTTAGACTCAGAGTCCTGAAATTCTAAGTGTGCGTCAATACAGCTGATTGCAGACACAACTGCTTTTGAGCTGCCGGTATGAGAAAAGACTGTCTTAATGAGGATACATCAGTAAAGAGAATAGGCCGTGCCCCAGCCCCTTGCAGTTTCTATTTTTATATGGATGCATAAACAAATGCATAGCAAGCAAATATCATCCTGAGAAAATAAAAGCCTTTGATTATTAGGAAGTGGGTTGGAAATTGTAGATTTCAGAAAGAAATTAACAAGAAAAGGATAATACATGGAACTCATTTCAGCTCTATCTGTAGTCTAGGGAAGTTTTCAGTTTCTGGAAGGTACTTTATGGATAGATGGATGGATAGGTAAGTGGATGGATGAATGGATAGATAGACTGATAGATGATAGATAGTTAGATGATAGAATAGGTAGATAGACCAGAGAGAGAGGAGTCTAGCTAGAAGTGTGAATGTAGACGGCTATTAGCCACAGTAAGAATTAGATATCTCTGCACATAGTAATTGAGAAGTTTCTATGGGTGGAGACAAACAGGCTGCAGAGTGGGGGAGAGGGAGGAGAAGAGAGAGGCGAGAGAGTGCATTTCTATAAAGTTAACCACACAGGTAGAAGCAGGAAGAAGCCACACATTTGGAAGACTGAGAGGTATGGTGCGAGGGGCTTCACTGTTCCCTCAATGTGCATGCTCACTAATTACACTTAAGGGCCTGCACTCATTTGGAAATACAATAGATTTTTCTAGAGACGAATACAATGATATACACATCTGGGAGTGCAGCAGGAGTGCTGGTCATGGAAGCTGCCCAAGACAAAGCTACTTCGCAGTTGATGACGCCTTAGGTGTCCAGGGATGGCCAGCTCATTACACACTGAGGCTCCCAGACGCTCTTGAAGCTCTGCATCCAAGAAAATAGCCGTGTCCAGTACAGCACTCATTCTAATGCATCTGTGTCCATTTAAGAAAGACAAGGCAGAAGGCAGAAGAGAAATTAGAGAACTGTGAGTTTCTAACCCCAGCATCCTGTAGGCACCACAAAAAGAATTTGCTAGCATCTGTGGCTGCTCAATGATCCAAGTTAGTACCATGGAAGGAGACAAGAGATGCTGACTCCGTGAATGTAATCCTAGTGAATCCTGTGACCACTTCACAACACAAGCGATGGGTCAGCAGGATGTGGCTGATCTTTGGGGTTCTCACTCTGAACACACCAGCTGCATGTGGGGGATACTAAAAACCTGGGAACGGGACTCTTGGCTGTACCCAGAGGAGAATGGGAAGCTGGGTAGCCCTGCTGGATGTAGAGGGACCACAGATAACAAGCATAGCCTACATGTTTCAAAAAAGCTAGATCTTTGAAAGATTTCATCGTAAAGAAATACCGAGTGTTTGAGGAGATAAATATGCTAACCCTGGTCTGGACTGATAATGTATGTAAGTATGTATGCATGTATATAGAAAAACACAGAACTTCCAAAATATAATTCATGTCAACTTATAAAAATTTTAAGTCAACAGACATCAAAAAAAATTTTAAAAAAACTGGAGACAAAGACATACTGAATGGATTTTTTTTTTTTTGCAGGTAGAAAAATAACAAGGCATGGCCTCCCTAAATGTTCCCAGGCAGCGTTCATCTGAGAATCCCTTCAGGAACAGTCAAGCACAAAAGCCAGTGGGTGGGATACTGGCAGGAGTGTCCTAGGTAAGGACTCTGACCCCAAAGGCTGAGCGGGCAAGTCGGGTGACTTGAACTGAAAGGCCCTGTAATTTTCAGGTGACTAAACGGGGAGAGAATCAGTATGCGAATCACCTTTCAAGTATTTAATTTAATTAGACAAGGCAAATGAGGCTCCTTGGAAATCCGTACGGCATTAACTCCTGTCACAAAGCAGCCCAAGGTAATTGCCGAAAGTGAAAAAGTGGTTACCAAGGCTTAAGCGTATTTATCACAGCTGCTGCACTTTCACAAACGAGGCTTTCTGGGGCTAAGGCCTCCGCCAGAGCCACAGGGCCCTGGAGCACGGATTCCAGGGCTTGCACAAACCCCCTCTAACAAGCCATTGTGATAGCGTGAGCACAGGAGTGGGGGATGCTAACAGACGCAGCTGACCAGACGCTCAATGCCTGCACTCTGGTCCCCGGGGCCTGTCCGCTGCCCTTCTGGCTTCTCTGGAATGTTAGAGTCATGCAGCACAAGGTTGGTCACGGAGTCCTTAGTGTCTCCTGTCACCACCAAAGCTGGATGTTAGCCCCAGGAACGAGAACACCCATGATGGGACCCTTTCAGAAAGTGGGGCGGCTCTGTGAGTGCTGTGGCAGCCCTTTAGCTGCAGCCCAGCCCTCCTAGAACTGGCCCCTTAGATTTGTCTTTGTTGGCAGGGACTGACCCTCAGAAGGCTAGTTCTGGATCACACTCCTCTCTCAGAATGAGCTGTCGTGCATGGGCTACAACTGTGTGGAAGGAGATAGGAATCCAGCCGGGTAAATTCAGCAGCCTAATAAATCAGAGTCGAGGAAATATCTAGTAAGGCAACATGATGAGCTCTGTGCCCGAACTGAAAGCTGAAGGGAAAATAGACCCTGTGCACACAACATGTACCATCAAATAGGTCAGATGACTGTGCTGTTGAGTGTACAGGGCACCTCCAGCGCTCATGTGTTCAGTGCTTGCTTTCCAAATGATGGAAATGTTGGGAGTTTCTAGAAGCAATAGTGGGTGGGATCTACTTGGAGGAAGTGGGCCACTGAGAGTGTGTCCTTGCCTCTGTATCTTGTAGACTCCAGTCTCTGCTTCCTGTCTACCATGAGGTAAACAGCTGCCTATGCCACACCTTCTGCACCACAGTGGACAAGACCTCTGAAACCGTGAGCACATACAGAATTCCTGTTTTCACGCCGTTTGCTCTGGCATCTCAGCACAGCCACCGGTTTTCATCTGGGGGTGCTCTGGTTCCTTTTCGTCCACTTGATACAAACTAGAGTCACCTGGGAATTGGGACTCTCGATTGGGGAATTTGCCTCCATCAGATCGGCCCATGGGCATGTTTGTGGGTCATCTCCTTGATTGATGATTGATGTGGGAGGGCCCAGTTCACTGTGGGTAGTGCCCGCTTGGGCAGGTAGTCCTGAATTGCATAGGAAAGCAGGCTTGAGCAAGCCATGGAGAATAAGCCATGGCATCATTCCTGCCTGGTTTCTGATTCTTCAAGCTCCTGCCTTGATTTCCTTCAAGGAGGGACTGTACAATGTACACTGGAATAAAACCGTCTCCTCCCAAGTTGCTTTTAGTTGTGGTGTCAATCACTGTATCAGAAAGCAAACTAGAATAGGGAGTAAGGTTAAAGTGGAGGCTCACAAAATAGTACAGACAGCCATGGCTTTAATTCCCGGTTCTAAACAGATACATACACTCAATACTGCAACAGGCCAGACACTGTCTGTGATCCTCAGCTAGTAGGCTGGGGACTGTATTTCCCTTTAGGAAAATGTCCCACCATGTGTGTTAGGAGACTGTTGAAATCCTAAAGATTCAAAGACTCTAAATATTTACTCTTGTTTAGTGTACAATGTCTGGCCCTCTTCTCGCAATCATTTTTGCCAATTGCACCTGCTGTCTGGGAAGGGCTGGTAGGCCAGAAGCCACCCACCCTAAGATAAACCTGGTCAGAACAAGGAGTAGGCTGGGTCTAGGCCCTGAATTGTATGTGGTGGATTCTGAAGAGAGACTTTGGGCATCCTCTGTCATTCGAAGTTTTCACGTTTCCGAGTGAGAATGTTCAACTCATCAGCGTGCACACGTTAAATACATGGTTAAAAAAGACAAAATAGCAGTTCCATCTGAACAAGGAAAGGGTCTTCATTTCAACAGGCAGATTTCCTGCAGAGGTTCTCCTGTGGGGGTTCTGGAGAGGGGCTTCCTCAACAACTAGGGACCGTAGTTCAGACCACATGCACCACATGGCTGCTCTGTGTTTTAAAGCAGGAAATACCAATCCAGTACCCATGCAGTCCAGGGTGCCTCCAGGGGCTGGGCCAGGATGTCAGGTGCTGTGGCTCCCTCTGACTACCCTGGCTTTAGCCGGGTGAATGTGGCAAGCTGTTTCCCAGCTGCTACCAGCCTTGGGAACAACACTGACAATGTTTCCCTCCTAGGGACATGCCATTGGCAGCCTGCCGCCTGGGCAGAGCCAGGGCCCATGCTGGCTGAGGAGCTGAGAGTCTCTTCCACTCAAGCATGCTGAGGCTGTCATTATTGATGCTTGGCGCACCTATTTATTTACAAGTGACTAAACTAGGCTAGAGAACAATAGTAGCAGGAGAGCAGAACCACACGCTACTGGTTTTGTCTGTGTCCAACTTATTAAGTAGTTGCAAGAGATAATTGGAGACATAAAGGTCTAGACGTGGAGTCAGCTTGTAATGTGGCAGCAGAGATTTGTAGTCTTTGTTAGCACAACACACAGAACTATTCTAGCCTGGTGCGTAAAATAAGGAGGCTCACTTAACATGTGGGCTCTGGGAATCCCTGGAAATCCTACTGCCCATCCCTCAGGGGCAAGTATGGCAATAGACGGTTTGTCTAAGTTTCTTAGAGATCACCAGACTTGACGTCTTGTCTTTCCTTTTCACTATGTAAGAGTTCAAATTCCCCAATGCACTGATTCTCAGTACAGCCCGTGAGCCACTGGTACCTGTATCAGCCTGAGAACTCGACTGAACTGTGTCCTGGGCTATAGCCCAGGGCTAGAACACTTGCCTAGCAAGCACGAGGTACCAGGTTTGGTCCCTAGCATTGACAAAACAAAACACAACCTAAATCAACAAAGACAGATTAATTGGGCTTTGCCCCAGGCCTGCTGCAAGACAAGAGGTAGCCACGAGCCATATTTTAACATTGCCAGGGAATTCTGCAGCTCGCTCACCTGCATTCCTGCGCACAATGCTGTACAGTTCCTCTTGGAACTGGAAAGTTCCTTGGCTGGCTCTTCCTACCCTACTTAGCCAACCCCGACCTTTCCTTGTCCATCAGTTGGGTCACTCTAAATGCTCTCGCTATTCTGTCCTTTAGCACAGCCACTCAAAAACTATGTACTGAATGAGCAATCAAGCCCCAGCTGGAGCCTTCTACATCCCCCCCTAGAATCTGGTGAACACGGTCCGGAGACACCACGATCTCCCATTCACCATAGAAGTGCAGCAGGGCCCCCTCTGAGGGTCCTTATTCTACCGTTTCCAGGGCACATACTCTGATTTGAGTAAAGTGTGAACCTAGGAATCCCACAAAGACAGGCTTCTGCTAAGCAGGCATTTTATTACTTCCCGTTAAAACAGAAGGTGATTAAAGCACTTTTTAATTTAAAACAATTATTAAATGGAGCAGGAAGCAATGGTATCAGTTAATCTTAGGGTAGAGCTCTTTTTTTTTTTAAACACCCTAATAGCTTCCTAAACATCAAGCGTTTCCATGAAGCTAACCAAAGTTACTTAATTATAGGCTCTGCGAGGGTTTCTATGAATTCTCAAAGGAATCACGAGGACCCTTGTATAATATAGGGTTTAGATGTTCCACGCTGGAGCCTATATACTAGCCCTTTTATCTTAACGCACAAAGGTGTCCAGAGGAGGATGCAATGAAGAATTAATCACCCAGGGGAGCCAGCCTGGCTCAGGGATGAAGCAACCAGCTGAATGTGTGAACCAGTGTCAACATTCCCACCCTGCCTGATGGACCACTGCGGCTTCATGCAAGTTACACCACCGGCCGCCTGCCAGAGGTCCTGGTGAGCCCCTCAAAAGACAGCATCAGCTGCTCTCCCAAGATACTTTGCTGTGTTGTTGCTTCTCCTCAGAGGTTGAAAGCCCTCTGCAGAGGAGGACTGTGTCACACAGGACTGCCAGGCAGGGCAAAGAAGAGCTAGGGTACAGTAGACAGATGTCGCTATTGGACAGCAGAATCTGGCTGGGGGCATCACCAGACCCCTGGCAGAGCATGTGGACAAGCCCTCCAGCCTCTGCTAGTCTCGGGGTTGCCTCCTCCCTACCAGATTGCAGAGCGAGATTCCGAGGCTTCTGTGAGCTTATTTACTCTTTCAGTATCCTAAGACCTTTATGTTTAAGATAGGACTCCTGGGGAAAATTAACTGGGGAGACAAGAAGAAAGAAGAAAGCTGGCCAAGTGCTAATAGTTCACGTCTGAAATGGTTCCTGTCGGTCCTTAGCATGGTGCGCTCTGGGGAGGTAGGGTGTCTGGAGGGGGTAGAGCCTAGTGGGAGGTCCTCTCACCACTGGGAATGCCTCCTCAAAGGGAATCGAAAGACCCTGGCTTCCCTCTCTTTGTTCTGATTCCCATGCATCTGCATCGGTGATTTTGCTCTCACCATGATGTACTTTGGCATAGGGCCATGACAACAGGTTCAACCAATAAGAGATTGAGACCTCTATAACCTGAGCCCAAAGAATCTGTTTTATCTATGAGTTGATCATCACATGCAAAGCTAATGAACAGGAAACGAGAAGCAAGCATGTACTGTGTGACACAAGCTTGAGTGTCAGCCAGGCGGGGACATCGAAGCCCCAGGGACAGGAGACCGTGTGCAGCCCACTTTTATCGCTCAGCTGGAGAGATGCTGGAGAGCTATGGAGGGTCACTCAAATGTGCCACCTCTGAACACTACTAGGAATCTGGACTCCTCTGATGGCTTGACAGTGCCACAGATCCTCTTCTTAGGAAAGGACATCTGTGTACAACCCCCCCTGGAGGGGGGGTTAGGGTCTCTGGGAGCACAAGCACACACAAGAACAAGATAGTGGGGACATGTGGTATGGGGCATATCTGTGGGATCTCTGGTCAGGGTGAGTAAGGCCAGCTCAGGAGCTGACTGAAGTCTTTCAGATGGCAGTTCCAGGGAAGGGACAGAGGTCTTGCCTCGACTTCTGTGGAGATAATAAAACTACCTCATAGGGAGGAGGTCAGAAGACCCGAGGGTGAATGTATGGTGACTTTATAGGGAGGAGGTGAGAAGCCCCTAGAATGAATGTATAGTGGCTTTACACAGTAGGTACCTGGTCAAATTCTGTTTCCCTCTGGCTCTTACCTGGTGCCAGGGCTATAGCAGGGCCACGCCCACTCCTCGTCCACCAGATACCTCCTGCCAGTGACCACATTCAGGGCTGGTCTAGCTGCTGGGCAGCATGGCCCACAGCTGGATAAATCTTGCCTTCCAGAAGCTTCAGGCATGACAGGTGGACACAAAGCAAATGGGTTTCCCATTTAGAAAGAACTTCCGAGCAGCTCCTCCAGCCAGCGCTTTCCCAAAGCCACAGCTTGGACCAACAGATGGGAAGCTGAAGGCTCTGTGGTTTGACTAAAGCAGGAAGGCGTTAGAGAAATGGCCCAAGCCAGCCTTGACTGCCATCCTGGGAAGGGGCCCATGTCTAGCAGGATGGGAACTCAGAAGCAGCAAGCGCCTCGTGAACTAAGTGTCCATGCTCTCCAGAACCTCCTCAGTCTCCCTTTTCCAGCATGTCTGAGTTCAAATGAGTGCAGACCTGCAGGCCTTCAGACTGCAACAAACGACAGAAGGCTGGGCGTCCATGACTTTCTTAGCTGTCGTGAAAGCTAACAAAGTAAAAAAGCAGATGGCACATCACAGGCCTCTTTGGACAAACGCCTAGATTCTATTATCCAAGCCACCTAGAAAAGACAGTGTAGAACAAAGCTGCACAATGACAGTAATTCTCACTGCCAGGTTCCCAGGCTGGCAAAGGACGCGATACAGGGTCCCTCTACCCCAAGATGATTTTGTTTTAAGTTGAAAGTGGTGGCAGCACTGGTTATCCAAGCACTAGGGATTTACACGATTCGAAGACTCCATCTCAAAAAGACTTTTTCTTTTTTTTAGATAAGATCTTACTATACAGCTTTAGCTGGCTTAGACCTTGCAAAGCAGACCAGGCTGGCCTCCCTGAAATCACAGAGCTCTGCCTGCCTCTGTCTCTCAAGTACTGGGTGTGTGCCATAACACCTGGCTAAAATAAAATTGAAAAAGTTTAAAAATAGGTATGAAAAGGGCAAGGCCATCAGGATGGGCACTTGGTATGGACGTCAATCACGGAAGGGGACGGGTGAAACCTGGAGCTCCATAAACTCTGCCAGCACATACGCCGCTTACTACGGTCAGAACATGGCTAGGCCCCTGTTCCACAGCAAATCACGGGCAGACGCAAAATCAAAGCCCAAATAATTTGCAGAAAACGGATGTGCAAAGCTGGGAGGTCAGAGTGCATGTTCTACTGGTGACAAAATGAGGAGTCAGAGCTTCAGGATTTTAATTCACAACTATTCACCTTGCCTATACTGGGGACAGAGTTGCGTGCACACATGCGCGCACACACACGCGTGCACACACACATATCGCATCCCATCTGTGTAGCAAACAAACAAACAAAAAAATGGAAAGAACTCAAGAGGTGGTAACAGACAGGGTTCGACTGAAGACCTCATTCAGCTGCCCTGAGAACCGAGAGCCCAGGAACCTGTAAGGACACCCCAGCCAACCTGAGAACCCAGAGGGACACTCTGAGCTGGACAGTCATAGATTGTCCCCTGCATGCTTCAGAAACCCAAAGTGCAAGGAAAGCTCAGAGAGGGAGACCCAGTACAACTCTCAGCAGCCGGGGTTCAGTGGCTCTGTGGAAGTTCACCGCCAGCAGTAGGCCTACTGCCTGGACCTATGGCAGAGGAAAGGTCAAACAAAGGGGCAGGGGCCTGGAGGAACAACAAAGCCAGTACTGACAGGAGTCAGAACTAAACCCACCTGAGCAGTGGAGAGAAAAATGTGGATGCTGTCACCTGCTTGGTCCTGTTGCTTTTGTTTTTTTGTTTTTTTTTGTAGAACTGAAGGATAGACATGGGCCAAGAAATATTAAATGACTACCATAGCTGCGTAAAACACTGGAAAATGGAAAAACAGGCAGGTAAGACCCCCCGGGAGTTGGGTGTCAAGAAGCTCATTGCCTCAGGGAAAATAATTTCTTATGCGCACCAATAGTCAACAAGAAGAAATGCAACCTGCTTCTGCGTACATTCAAGATGGAAGACGGCCGTGGCCCACACCAGATCTTAGCCATTCTTTCCAATTAAAACTGAGCTGTCGTTTTACTCTGGTAATTTCGGGAGGGAAAGCAAGCAGGTTAGGACTTCAGAAGCAACCCTAATGCAGTTTGCTGAGGGTGAGCCCATTCCTTGCCGACAGCATGTAATTCACTGAAGGTTTAGGGGACAGGGATTGAGAAGGAAATCTAGAAGTGCTCTCTGGAGCAGTGGTTCTCAGACCTCCTAATGCTGCACCCCGCTAAGGCAGTTCCTATTGTGATGGTGATCCCCCACCCCACCCCATGAAATTATCTTACTGTAATTTTGTTACTCTTATGAATCATAAAGTAAATATTTTTTGGAGATAGAGGTTTGCCAAGGGGCCGTGACCCATGGGTTGAGAACCACTGTTCCAGCGGCATCTGTAAGAGTCATATACAGTAATTCCTTGGTCTCCAAGTGCTCTTTATTCTGGGAAAGACAAGGAAAATGAAGCTACAACCTGACCCAGAACTACCAGTGGAAGAAAAGCACCATGAGGTCAGAGCTGAACAGTGGGACAGAGAGGACTGGGCTTGCCAGATAAAATAGGCACTCTCCAGCAGCGTCACCACTGTGTCTGTCGGTGGAGGGTAAGTCGTCTCATAGCAAGCCAGTTTCTCAACCTAAAAAGAATCCACTGCCACACACGCCCACCCCGTCTGATCTGTAAGACTTGGTTTCCCTGAGAAGTGAATCACTTCATTGTTCTCCACATGACTTAAACTACATTTATATTAAAGGTCCCCTAAGCAAAAGGGGGGGAAAAGGCACACAGAAATAACACACATAAATACCCATATGTGATGGCTTGCATCCGGAGCCCAGCCCCTCAGAGGCACAGACAAGTGGAACCCAGGGGCTTGCTGGCTAGCCAGTCTAGCCAAAACTTCAAACTCAAGGTTTAATGAGACCCTGTCTCAAAAAATAAGGTGGATGGAGATAGAGGAAATCCCAGTGCCAATCTCTGACCTGCACAGATGAGGATATCTGCATACACACTAGCACGCAAGACACATATACACAAACACACACATTTCTAATGAGATTTTTGAATCCTAGAACAAGCAAAGTTTTAATATTACTTATGACAATTACAAATGACTACATTTTTTTAAAAAAAATAGAACAGTAGTATTTGACTTTACCTTAGTCCCTGGGCTATCAGGGTTCTTGGTCACTCAAGCAAGTCTGGTATGGGTTCCATCTTGTGGAGTGGGCCTTGAGTCAAATCTGATACCTGCTGATTACTGCCACAAGCTTTGTGGGACCACTGCACCAGCATATCGTGCAGGCAGGACACCATTGCCGAGCCAAGAGTTTGTGGTTGGCTTGAGGTTTAAGTTAATCTTTTGGTAGCATGCAGAGTACCTACCTGTAACAAAGACACTAGGACACAGGGAAGAAGGCACCAGCTCAACTTCACCGCATTCAGTGATCTGCTTAGATATTGCCTTGCTGTCAGTTCACGGAGAGCAGCCTATAATCTTGGGAACAGCCTGGGTTGTTCAGGGATTCCTATGGGACCCCTTTGGCCAACAACTCAATTAGATGTAACACAATCCAAGGACTGGAAGCTTCAGTTGGTGACAAGAAATGGCCAGCTGGGGCTCTGCCTCCTTAATTACTTGGTGATTTCAGTTAAATCCCCTTCATGTATATTTTAGGAAGCGCCTACTGTATTGTTTCTATACTATCCCTAAATTGTCCTTAATTTTACCTGTATTCCATCATCCTTCTCTTCCCTCCCCCTCCCCATTTGGTCTTCCTATTCCAGCACTTCCCCCAATCTACCCATAACTATGTGTTCTATTTCCCTTTCCTAGAGAGAGCTATCTGCACCCCCCTGCCAGTCCCTTACTCTACCTATACCCAACCTCTGTAGTTCTACGAATTGTAGCTTGGTTATCATTGACTTACAGCTACCATCCACATAGAAGCAAATACATACCATATTTCTCTCTCTGGATCTGGGATACCTCACTCAGGATGATTTTTTTTTTTTAGTTCCATCCATTTACCTGTGAATTTTATAATTTCTTTCTTTTTTTTTTTTAAAAAAAAACGACTGAGTAATACTCCATTGTATAGATGTAATACATTTTCTTTATTTTTCTCTTGGGGGCATCTAGGTTGTTTCCAATTTCTGGCTATTCTGAATAGAGCAGCAATGAACACAGTTGAACAAAGTGTCTCTGTGATAGGCTATAGAATCCTTTGGATATAAGCTCAAGTGTGGTATAGCCAGATCTTGAGGGAGATCCAATTCCCATCTTCCTGAGGAATCGCCACACTGATTTCTATAATGGTGGTACAAGCTTACACTCCCACCAGCAATTGATGGGTGTTTCCCTTACTCCACATCCTCACCAGAATGAACTTTTTTTTTTTTTAACTGATCTTGGTAGGTGTAAGATGAAATCTCAGAGTAGTTTTGATTTGCATTTCTCTGATGGCCAGCTTAAAAAAAAATGTAGCAGTAAAATGACTCCTAATGACATTCTGCTACACTCACAGATCAGTGCCTTGCTCAGCCATCACCAGAGAAACTTCTCCTGCAGCAGATGGGAGAAAATACATAGAGACATAGCCAGACATTATGCAGAGAACAAGTGACCTTGGAACACTCAGCCCTAAACAGGACGTCTCCATCAAATCCCTTAGGGATCAGGGAAGCCTGCAGAAAGAGTCTAAGAGCCAGAGGGGAAGGACACCAAGAAAACAAGAGCCTCTACATCAACACGATCAAAGCTCCTATGAATTCAGAGAATGAAACAGCATGCACAGGGCATATATGGGTCTGCACCAGGCTCCAGTTTAGTGTTTTAATGGAGTTCCAGAGTATGAGAAAGAGCGGGTCTCTGGTTCTTATACTTTCTCTTGTGTTCTTTCCCTTCTGTTCTGTTTTTCAATTTTAATGTATTCACTTTTGTTTTATATCTTATTTTGTTTTATTATTACCCCTAAAAGCCTGTTTGTTTTCTAATTAGAGACAAAAAGTTGGGTGGATCCTGATGGAGGAGAGGTGAGGAAAAACTGGAAGTAGAGAGAGGAGGAACCGTAATCAGGATATGATATGTGAAGGGGGAGAAAAATCTACTTACAATAAAAGGAAAAAACAACAAATGCCTACTAGTTTTCTAAAAGTCATGATTTATAACAGAAAACTAATTTTTATAGCTTTAAGGATTTACAAAAATATTCCAGGAGTGCTTGCCTGTATGTATGTGTAACAAATGAATATCTGGCATCTGAGAAGGGCAGAAGAGAACATCGAGTCCCCCTGGGATTGGAGCCACCACGTGGGTGCCGGGAACTGAATTCAGGCTCTCTCTTAGCTGTTGAGTCCTTTCTCAGGCTCCTAATGGTCAGATCACCTACGTCTGATGTATCATATCTTCAGGATTAAAAACTTGTTCTGCTTGGAGATACATACAGCAACAACAACAATAACACACACACTCGAATGAATGTCACCTAGGCACTTAGTGAAAGTTCCTCACTTAAAACTGAAAGAGACCAAACATGCCAGCTGCAGCATTGGGATCTATGGGTATATCACTGCATGGGCATTTTCTTGTAGAAGATTCTTGACAAAGCCTCAGTTTTTTCAAAAACTGTGAAGAGCATAACTTGTCCCTAGAGAATGAGAACTCTATCAAGATATTCAGTATAGAACCGTCTATAGAATGTACAATAGTCTGCAACACAGAACCAGAGATAGTCAGGAAATCATTTGATCCAGTTGGCACCCTGTGTTGGCTGACCCTCTGATTACCTAACACTTACCAGGTAGGTAGTGATAGCATAGTAATGGCAAGAATAAAGAAGCACCGGTTTGTATGGCAGGAGCCTACATTAGCTGTTCTATAATCCAGGATCTAGCAGCAGATGCTTATAACGTCTCTACTGGTTTTGAATGACAATACTAATATTAAAGTCAGGCATGGAAGCTTTTTTTTTTTAATCCTGTGATCAGGAGGCTAAGGCAGGGCAATGATGAGTTAGAAGCTAGCCTGGGCCACACAGTGAGACACTGTCTCAAAAGCATCAGAATGTAAAGTATCATCCCTTCTCCTTAGGAACACAGAGCTGCATTAAGTTACAGAAAAAGAGGGAGGTGACACATAGCCTTTCATCTTGGACATCCAACTACATGGGTGTGGAAATATCTCTCTTATCAAGCAGATGGTATGTTCCATCAACAGCTAGTAAGCCACTTTTGTAATCTGTCCTTCAGCTGAGAAAACAACACACTCCTTACATCAGAAAAGGAATGACTCCAAGATTTCCAGGCAATGCAGCTATTTTTCAAATTCAAAGTCTCCTGTTAACCATTACAAATGATTTCAAATGTGCCATTCTTGGCCTTTATTTGCACCCAACCCTGGAGAAGCATGCAACAAAGTTGTAATTCCAGCAAATCACTGTCCCACACAAGGCACTTCAATAGCCAATTCTTCCTTCCTCATATCATGCCATCATTCATAGGAGCTAGAGGTAGCTCCCAAACAAGCTGTGCTTATGCTACACGGAAGTGCAAACTCTATGCTGCTATCTCCTGAAGGCTACCAAACCACCCCAGCTCTGCTGTGCCTGCATTTACTCTTCGGCTTAGTGGTTTGAATAAAAAGATTTCCTCCATAGTTTATCAGCACACCGTGCTGTTTGGGGACATTTGAGAGGTGAGGTGTGGCCTTGTTGGAGGAAGAATGTCACTGGAGGCGGGCTTTGCGAGCTTTAAGGCCTTGACCAGCTCTTTCTCTCTCTCTCTCTCTCTCTCTCTCAGCTTCCTACTTGTGGGTTAAGATGTGAGCTTGCTGCTCCAGCCTCCAGGCCTGCTGCTTGCTCCCCTTGTAGACTTTTATCCCTCTGGAACCACAGTCTGAATAAACCCTTCCTTCTGTAAGTTGCCCTGGTTGTGGTGTTCCAGCACAGCTACAGAGAAGCAGCTAATGAACCTGCCTTCCTAGTCAAGACGTGGCAGAGAGTGACAGTGACTCATGAAGCCTTCATGCTGGAGTGACACCTGATGTGGGATTCCCCTCTACATGCTGTGAATACCATTGGTCAATAAAGACACTGTCTTGGACCTGCACAGGGAATAGAGGTAGGTGGGGAAAACTAAACTGAATGCTGGGAGGAAGAAGGCAGAGGGAGAAGGCAGGGAGAAGCCATGTAGCTCCGCTAGAGACAGACATGCTGAAACTTTACCTGGTAAGCCACAGCCACGGGGCGATACACAGATTACTAAAAATGGGTTAAATTAAGAGTTAGCCAATAAGAATAAGGGCCAAGCAGTGATTTAAATAATCACCCTCGAGGCTGAGCCCTTTTCTCGTTTGTAGTCACAGAATGTACTTTAAAAGGAGATGAGAGCAGTGAGATGGCCAGCAGATTATGGGCTTTGCAGCCAAACCTCACAACCCCCAGGACCCACACTGTAGGAGAGAACAGACTCCTGAAGGTTGGCCCTGACCTCCACAAAGTAAGTAAATAAAAATTGCAATAAAATATTAAAAAGTAAACAAATAAAAGGGAAGATAAGAAATGGCTTGAAATATGGAGCTGTTTTAGAAATCATTGTCTTACCCAGTAAGACACCAGTGACAGAACATGCTGATGAAAAAGACAGCTTGATTTCATTTTACTAAACACCTGGAGTTGTTAAGAAGGCAGAGTAGAAAGAAAACACAAATCCAGTATGTTTTTTTAAACCAGATTTAAGATTTTTTTTTAATTCAAATTGACCCAAAGCAAAACTTACATTACAAAGAAAGAACAGAATATAGTATGATACAACACACTGGGAGTTACATGAAAGCTAAATTTGTGGGCAAACGACCTTGTCCCAATCCCATCCTGGGCTAACGAGTGATTCAGTAGGGAAGTTAGAAGCACTTTCGTATGGTCCACTCTGATCATTAAGCTACACTTCCTTGTGTCTTACGAGGGTATGAGTCTAGACTCCCTCATGCGCCAAAAGTGACTCCCGCCACTGCCACAATGCTGCCTTCTCCAGCGAAACGTTGTTCCAAGCATGACTGATAATGAATTAAAAAAAAAACAAACAATCAAGTCATCCAAACTAATGAGCACGGGTTATGCTGTAGTAAATAGTTTAGAAATATGGGAATTAAATAATCTAAAAAAAAACCACTCTTACTCTGCTGTACATTTATAAACACAAATATTTACAAAGAAACACCCTTGTTTGCAAAAGATGAGGTTTGCAGTTCATTAATGATCATAATCTTTTATGAGCTGGTTTCTTTGGTGTACTTGCCAAATGCATTTTATAAAGTTTTCGGAATAGGCTTAAATAATACAATTCAAAAGAAACACAAAAGAATTAGTGGCAAATTTTGAGTCAAGATTCTGGAATAGCCAATAGGCCAAGCTTCTGAAAACACTTGTTTTTCTCTCCTCATGGCCACAGAACGTTTCTCTGAAAATCAAATTCAAGTGTAGACCTGCATGTCATCACGGCCACATTAGCCTTTCAGCCACCATAAGATACAGTGTATGTCTGGGATTCTATTCATAAACAAAGAACATTCTTTTAAGCTTCCAGATAAATCAAATCTCAAACAATAAATAATGGAATTATATACTTCTTCATTAAATAGAATTTTCAATTTCAGGAAGAGCGTTCATAATTTTTTTTTTCTGAAGTCACAGCAGCACACAGAACAAAGAATTTGCCTTAATATGATCTTTTTACTTGGGATTCCCTGACTCAATCTCATGGCTTGGTTCAGAACCCTCTGAATGGCTGGGGAATGAGTGTCATTAACTTGCTGAATAAATTAACACACACACACACACACACACACACACACACTCACACTCACGCATGCACACACGAGTCCTGTGCAACTGGGACACTAACATGGCAGCTCAGAGTGCAGACTCCAGGCTCACTCCCTCTACTTTCCTTGCTGGGCTTGGGGTTCTAACAGAAGTTACACTCAAGTAACTGGTCACTTTGTGTCCCTCAGGCTGTTCATGAGTCTCCAGCCTTGATCTGGGTCTTGAATAAAGAATGAGAACACAGCTGCACAGCTGTCTTCGTGTGGGGGCGGGGGGAGGGGGGAATATGATCTCCATGGAGATGACCTTCCAGACAAGGTCACAGCAAACAGCCATGCCTGTCCACTGGGTTCCCAGCTACTTAGGGGTCAGCTCTAACTCTGGCTGCGTGCTCCCTAGCTTGCTGAAGGAGTCTATGGGTCATACTAGTGAGTCCCTGAATCATCTTTCTTGCCCAAGCTGCCTGTTCAGGAGTCTGTGTGCCATCCAGGCGCACGCAGATTCCATGTTCTGATGGCACAGCTACTTTTCAGCCAAAACGACAAACTCTGGGCTTAAGAAGACAGCACTGCTGGCCTGAACTCGGTGAAGCTGAGTTTCACATTTTGGGGTAAAAGAGTTTTATGCTTGGTGCCCCCAAACTGGCAGTTCTGACAAGAAAGGAGAAGCCCTTACCTTGCAAACTTCTGATAGCAAATTTATCAACAGTTATAAATATTTTAAAAATTTGTCACGGCACTAAGAATGACAAGGGGCACTTGGAAAGGATCTCTTCACACTAACATAATGATGAATGAAGCAGTGAGCACGTGTTGGGGGCACAACCCTGATGCCTAGTGCCTACAGGACTTTCTCCCTTGCTATTGGTACTTCACCACATCTGGGTTTATTTTGCACAAACAACCCAGAAAATAACACATTTGTGTTGAAGAGCTTTACTGTACCTACCTTCAAAATAGGAACTATTTAATTAGCATACCAGCAACTTGCCAGGCTCACAAAAGAGTGCCCATTAGAGATTTTTACCCCTAAAATATAAATGTATACATATTACCAGGAAGGGGGAAAAAACCACCATGAAACTACCCCAAATTATTTAATCACTAAAATCAAATGGTTTAGCAAGAATGTGGGCTATTTCTAGGAAACACTGTATCACCACGATATGAAATTTGTTTCTTAAAATGAAACAAAAAACAAAACTTAAAATGGAGGTTGAGGTGACACACTGTGGGTCTACGGTGGGAATGGAACGGGTGGTCCTGTGTGGAGGGGTGCGAGGAGGCCGGCGCGGAATGGGATGGGTGAGAGATCAAGAAACTACACCGAGAGAGTTGCACAATAGGCACTGTTTTTTTTTTTTTAAAAAAAAGAAGACACTGGCTTTAAAAAGTTAATTCTGTTCCCCATTAATCTCGTTTTAAAAGTACAATTCAACAAGAGAGAGAGGAATTGAAACACAATGTCTCAGAGTAGTGTACTACAGTTGTTTAAAAAGAATAATTTAAAAATAAGCGCACACCAAAAGGAAGCAGAGGTACTGGTTTTTTTTTTTTTTCATTGGAAAGCTACATTAATTAGAAGAGAAGAAAGAATTTTTAAACAGCTCATCTGTACTCATTAAAAATGAATGAGGCGATAGCATTACTGTAAGTTTCTTCGTAGGGAATTTTCCAGCATCACCCAGGATCTGCTGGGTGAGTCCAAGACCTCCAAACTTAACAAGTGTTCTACTGGTTTCTTAGTACCTTGTTCACCAATGAAACCGGAGCATTGAAGGGGAAAACCTTCCAATTTAAACCTGCCTGTGTTGGTGCATTTAGGAAAAACAATTTTTCTAAATGCATTATTGTATAGAAAGGCTTGGACCTCATAGACTTGGACCAAAAAACCAAATTAAGACCTTCAAACGTGTGGTGTGTGTGTTTATATATATATATAAAAAATCCCTCCCCTAAAATGAAAACCAAACAAACAAAAACCCTAAAAGTGTATACCTGCCTTCTGACTTCACAGCAAATCAGAAATTGCATAGGATATACTTTGTGCAAGGCCCAAAGCCTCTTAAGTATCTGGAATAACTCTTAATCTTGTTCACAGTCCAGGTGTATCAGATATCATCAAATTTGTGTTTTAAGTAGTCTTTCATGACCTTGGCAATTGGTAGTTCATCAAGCAGCTTCAGGTTTTGAAGGCCTATACACTGTCGAATTTTAATTCGGCACAGGTCCTGCAGGGTTCTGGGTTGTCCTAAAATGACAGAAAAAAGAAAATGTTACAAAGCTACAAAGCACAGCATTGAAGAGCGAGAGCCTCTGGTGTGGTGCCTGCTGCGGACCTTACAGACAAAGGGCTGAAACATTGGACTGATTGAAACCCAAGTGTCATTAGAACCTTTGTGCAGTGCCTCACCTATTTGGTAGTGTATGGTCTGAGTATGTAATCACCGTGCCAGGCACATGATTAGAATGCTTCGTGCCTAGATCATGACACTGTTTTGGTGAGTGTTGTGGAAGCTCTAGGAGGTAGGATCTAGCTAGAGTATACAAGTTACCCAGAGCGGGACATTGGGAGTTTATTATCCCTGGATCGTGTCCTGTCTTGTTTCCTCTTCTCTATCTATGACAAGAACAGCTTCCATTGTCATGACTTTCTGTCCACACACATGGGAACAGCCAACTGTGGATATAACCCTCTGAAATGGTGGTCCAAAAGAATCTCTCCTCTCCTAAGTAGCCTATGTCTGGTAATTGGGTCACTATGCACTGACAAGCAACTAACCGGATGCCTCCATCTCTGCTTTACAAACAAGGTCCTCAGGATGAGAGATTTAAGTATACTGTCCACTATCTGACAACCAACTGTAGCTCAGAATAATTCTGAGGACAGTTTTTCTGATTCCAAGCCTGGTATTCTTTCTACTATAAATCAAGGAATTGTGGATCCATCCTGATGAGACTAATATGAAGGTGAGCATCTGTGAGGAAATAGTTTCTTTGGGCCTCAGTTTCTCCACAAGAAAAGCAGGGACTGAAATGGATGTTCGTGAAGGTTTTTTGACCCTGAGGCTAGGATGTTGGAACCTTGACATAGCACCATCTCTATGGGGCTTTGCCATGATGTCTGCTTGCCTATTCACTGTCACAGGGCAGAGCACACCCTGGCTAAGGGATGAGGGTCAAGTGGTCAAGCAGCAGGAAAGTTTGAAAGGTAGCTCAAGTTAGTCTGCATCTCTAGCTCACTTCAGAATCCACACCCTGATCATGGATCAGTAACCACTGTTGTCAGTGAATCCAAACGATAAAATCCAATTCTGTTTCTCTCAACAACTTTGTTTTTATACCTTAGCAGTATTGATCGTTACTGACCCAAGGAAAACTTCTTTAACAATGTTTCAGTAGATACCTGGAGCGACACAGGACTAACAGTGTGGAAAGGCTACCCTGTATCGAATGCCTGCTGTTCCATGTACAACAGAAGCTTCTGATGAGTATGGAGCCTTTTAATCCTTTTACAAGCGAGGTATCACTCCATTTTACTGCAGTCTCAGAAAGATTAAGTACCAAGCTTCAAAAGTCAAGGAGATAGTATACTTCAGTGGCTATAAAACATTTAGTCTCAAATTCCATTATGTTTTTAAAGATGACTGAGGATATGAAAGAACTTTGATGTGGGCAGTATCTATGGCAAAAACCACATCAGCAGTTACAACAGAAATTTTATAAATACCTGTTAATTCATTTAAAAAGTAACTAAAACAAACTAATTACACATTAAAATGAACAATATATGATGAAAACTATATTTTCCAAAATGAACCAACAATGGTGAAAGGGAACTAGTAACCCCCCCCCCCCCACACACACACACAGTTTGCTCTGCTCTACAGTGCACGGCTTTACAGCGGATAGCTGAACTTCCTTGTGCACACCTGCTCTACAGTGCACGGCTTTACAGCGGATAGCTGAACTTCCTTGTGCACACTTGCAGTCTGTTGAAATTAAAAACCACACCATGTAGTCTCAGGAGAGCAGGAACACGAAGAGGGCAGATAACACCCTGCTGCTGCTATGAGATCACTCCGACCTCACAGCCTCCCTGGAAGGGTCCCAGGCTATACTTGAATAAGCACTGCTGTTCTCGGGACTTTATCTTTTGCTTGCATTGTTTCTATAGCGATAACTCTTCCTACGTGAAAAGAGCTCCAGAAGACTTAAGACTCCTGCAGTAGAGCAGTCCCCATGAATGCACGGTTCCAGGTTCAATTCCCAGCATCCCAAGAGAGGAAGGAAAAAATAAAAGACCGAAGACTTTATTCTGGACGGCCTGGATGAACACACTGCTTTCCAAGAGTACCACACACGTGGTCTCCTAGGAGCCACAGCACATGACTGCTTTCTTGGAAATGCCTGTGCAGACGTGTGCACAAAAGTACGCAGAAGGATACATGAATGGAAGTGACACTCATACACATGTCTGTCTCTAGACAGAGCACATGTCCTCCATTTCCCAGGCTGATGCCAAAGCAGCCCTTCCTCAGAAAAGATGAGGTCTGGCTCTCCGTCACAAGCTGTCAGAGATGCCCCGTCACTAGTACTTAACTGAGTGTCCCTAACAGTTGACCATTTAAGACAGCACTCCATTATGTTATTGTTTGCTCCATGCATTACTTCTGGACCAGCTTGGGGATGCTATTGCAAAATAGCTCGCTCACTCAGTGGCCAGTGGGTTAGCGCTGTGGCCACTGGGAGCTCGGCCAGGACTGTCCAGGCCCACACGTTCTGGAATGCTTCACTCAGGGAAATCCTAGGCTTAAGTATAGTAAACTGCCTTTCTCAGTTTGTTATTTTTCTTCTTAAGTAACACGCAATACACAGCATCCTTTAATATTTTGGAAGAATGTGGTCTTCTAAAGGTGTTTTAGTCACATGTAACTCCTGACTACATAATCACCTGGATTGATAAGGGCACACTGTCGTGGTTAAAATAACAGTGCTGGATGCAGAGACACAGGCTCCTGGCCCTGCCACTCACCACCCACATGATCTAGGCTGAGGCGTTTAGCCTGCTGCCTTGGTTTCCTCCTAATAGCGCCTACTTCAAAGATTTCAGAAGAATTAAAAACATTCATTGTGACAAAGAGTTGAGAAGAATACAAAGCAAACTGGAAAGCAAGTTCTAAAAATACGAGCTGCTAAACACTTGTAGAGACAGTATTTCTTCTGTCTCAGGAAACTAGAGGCCGTCCTTGAATGGTGGTCTTCATCTCCTGGTGTGAGGATGGTAAAAAAACAAGACGGGTACAAGCAGTCCCCATGATCAGGGAGGAGTTGGGTAAACTGCTGGACAGCACCCATATGATGTCACCCTATGAAGTCACCCATGTGCCTTCAAAGGGATGGAGATGAAGACTTTTACAGTGTGAAAAGATGCACAAGATGCACAACAGGGAGAGAACTAGTCCTCTCTGTCACACCAGGCAATGGCCCTGAACTCGGCCAGACTGACAGCAGCAAAGTCAACAACAGGCTAATAGCTGGGCAGTAATGGCAGCTCAGTGATATTGTGACTCCAGGCATCGTGGAAGTCTCTCTTCAGGGACAGTATCTTGGGACCACAAGGTTATGATTAAATGAATATTTATTTCTTGTTACTAGACCACATAAAAGCATTTCCTGAGCACCTACTAAACATTCAGCAATGCAGTGACCAAAGAATAGAGGGACAAAGAAGAGTAGAGGGGAAAAAAGGAAGAAAAGTAATGGGGGGGCAACAAAAATGCTCATCCCACCCACCAGGCATCCTAGGAAATATGTACCGCTCCACCACGGGCTTGTAACAGGGAGGGTCACGGGGCAGCTCCTCATGGACTGTAATTTATGAATTATAAACAGTGGAGGATGCAGCAAGAACTGTACACTGGGCTTACACAACAGTTCAAAGGGTTAATCTTGCCAGGCTGTGGAGAGGCCTATCATTACTAATAACCAGGTTGGCACAAAATTTTAGAAAGTCTGCTTCTGAAGGGCCAAGTTTAGCATGAATAAAATGCCTGGGCAAGGGTTTAACTTAGAAAATTAACTGACCCGAAGCACATAACTCCCCCCACCCCCTTTGTGGCTTTTACAAGGGAGACCTGATTTACTTCTTGGGATAAAAATATCTGGACTTGGGAACTGGAAAGATGACTCGGCTATTAAAGAGTGTGAATTGGACTTCCAACACCCGTGACGATGGCTCACAACCACCTGTCATTCCAGTTCCAGAGAATCCAGTGCCTTTGGTCTACTGGACACCTGTGCTCATATTCACAAACACCTATACATAATTAAAAATAAATCTTTAAAACGTACTCATACTCATAAAGGTAGACAAAGACCAAACACTTAGAACAGTCAAAAGCAACCTCACAGAAGACAGAGTCCTAGGCTTCTTGGTGGTTATAGACACAGTGACATGGAGGGGGTAGGGAGTGGGCCAAGAAATGACAGGGTGTTCCCTTCCTCTGGATTGCTTCATTCCCTAAAGAACCACTCCATCTCCATCAGCATCCAGAATGGTCCCTAATTTTTCTGTTTAATTTCAGTTCCCATTTTAAAATTCTACCATAAGTGCACTTTTAAAGACAGGGTCTCATTGTATGGCCCCAGTAGACCTGGAACTTACTGTATGTACCAGGCTGGTCTACAGTTCACAGAGATCCACTTGCCTTTGCCTCCAAGTGCTAGGATTAAAGGTGTGTACCACCATGTCTGGCCAATCTCAGATGATTCTTTTGCTCTTGCTTCTGCAGGCTTCTCACTAGGACTAAGTGTAAAGTGTGATAAACAACTCTTACTTTAGAGGTCCAATGACAGGTTCTAGTTCACCTAAACTAAAAATCACAATATTTGCTTACACTTCAAATGTACACAGTATCAGCTTTCTGACACTGAGAAACTGAGCATTGGTGGTCTGAGAGAGATGTCCTTCATAATCTTGAACATATGATTATGTACCAGTTGGTGGTACTCTTTGGGGTAGCTTAGGAGGCTTGGACTTGCGGGAGGAAATACGTCAGTGGAGGTGGGCTTTGAGAGTTTAAAGACACCAGCCATTGCTAATCTGCTCTCTCTGCCTGGTGCTTGTGACTCCTGCTGCCAAGCCTTTGTTCTGCCATCACGGACTCTAACGTTCTGGAACTATAAGCACAAATAAACTCTTCTATAAATTGCCTTGGTCATGGTCTTTTACCATAGTGATAAAAAAGTAACAAAGTAAAGCAAAAATTATACATGGTTTACTCACAAATGGCAAGACATCTACAGGTGCCAACATTAAAAGTAGGAACTATAAAAACACTACAAGAAGGTACAGAATAAGATACTTTCTGGTTAGTTAGAATCAACTGATTTATTTAAAATTTTAAATTCTAAAATTTAAAATTTATTTAAAAAAGACATTTGCTATTCAAAGAAGCTAAAAATTCTGAAGAACAACTCTGTACTTTTCATTTCTGAAAATGGCTTTTAATAAGTTAAGAGAAAAAACCCTATAAGACTCTAATGTAGATGGACTGGCAAAAATTTCCAATTCATTAGGAAAAATATAAAAAAAAACTTAGTTAAAATGTGTTGCATGAATTTCTCCATAGAGTCCACTATATAATAGGTCATCCCACCAAAGTAACAATGGAGGCATTGGGAAGGAGCATAGTAGGCCAGGGCTGTTGACATCCAGACTATCTTGGGAGTAAATCCATGCACATACCTACTCTGTGCTGGATTTAGCTGAGGAAACCACAGACTGTTTCACTTCCTTAAAATTAAAAAAACAAAAACAAACCAAAGGAGCCATGCCTTTTACTAGCCTATAGTTTTTAAAGGTTTTTTGCTTGTGTATGTTGGTGGTGCCAGGGATTGAACCCAGGGCCTCACATACACTAAGCATGTACTCTACTGCAGAGCCACGGAACCACATACCCCCTCCACACACACACACCCTCAGGTTTTAATTTTTTCCCTTCGCTTCAAATCTTATTTCTGTAAACATAGTACTTTCGTTTCATTTTGTTGTTTTTTTTTTTTAAGTAACATAGTACTTGACTATTACTGAAATCTAAACAAAAACATATTTCTGGTTACTTAGATATTTATAAAACAGTATTTTTAAACATCTGTGATTACTGTTCCAGCAAGCAACTTAAGTACTTGACAGATTAAGTCTCCTGTGAAAGAGTTTATACAACTCAATTCCCAGCCACTTTAACTTTTCCTTTTAGCATTATGAGCTATTTAATCCCTTAAAACACACAAATCAAAATCAACCCCAGGCCTATCTCTTATACAGCCCTGAAAGCGTGCTGATGGGTGATTCTAGTCTTGGAATGATTTTTCTGGATCGCGTCACTGCCTCAGCTCAGCTATCTCAGGATATTACATATAAACCCAATCAACCTAAGAATAGTGTAGACCAGTGCCATAAGAATAAAAGGATGTCGTGTGAGAATACCCTGGGAGCAGCCCATACAAGCAAGGTGGATGGTTTATTTACTCAAGGAGTCGGCACTTTTGACATGTTCTGTGCATGACCAGTTTCTGAAAACTGCCTCTGGGACCCAAGGTACTCAAATCCCCAACTGATAGGAACCATTTATCTCAAGTCAGCAAGGTCACAATTTCATAGACAACGCCCAGAACTAAGAGGCCTCTCTAGAGCCTGAGCCATCAACAGGCAAGCATGAGACAGGCTTTCAGCCTACTCACAGATTTTTAACTTCAACCAAAAATACATTAAGGATTCTTCAAATCCTAAACCACCAGGTTGATAAGAATCCCCTAACAAATCCTGAATGCAGGGATGGGCATGCAGCTTATGACAGAATAACTACCTAGCACGCCCATGGCCCTCACTTGGATCCTTAGCCCCGAGAATGTGGAGACTCCACATTGCTAGGCTTCCACTCCTTAGCTGAAGAACGCCTTCGCACCTTGAGAATGGGAGACTAGCAAAGAATTCTGCTTATGTAGATTATATTCAACAATGTTTACCATATTTGGAAAACTAGAAATTTCAGAAACATTTTGACTTGTGTAAAATAGCAGTTCATCAGCTGAAATAATTTTTATGAAAACAAACAAAAATCAGTATCATTTTCTGAAATATCAAGGCCATGATGCCGTGCTCGTTTCTCCTTTCCTACAAGCATCTCTTAATGTCTGCTCTCCACCTGCTCTGAATTCAGTCTGTGTGCCGTCCTTACTACAGAACCTGAACAACTCAAGCTCAGGGCTTCTCAACCTGTGGGTCACGACCCAATCCTTGGACAGAGGTCTCCTAAGCCATCAAAAAACACAGAAATTTACATTATGATTCATAACAGTAGCAAAATTATAGCTATGAAGTAGTGATGATAATAATGTTATGGTTGGGGGTCACAGGAAGAACTGCATCAGAGGCGGCAGCATTAGGAAGGCTGAGAACCACTGAGCTTGCTTCACTCAGATGTGCTGCTAGGAAAGCAAGGGATACTTAGAACGGCTTCTTCCAGGCAACTTTAGATACTCTATGAAACCCTCTTAAAATGAGACAAGGGACTTTTTTCTGTTTAGATTTAATATGTGTGTGTTGCATATATACACAGGAACATGTGTGTGTAGATGCCAGCATTAACTATTGTTTTCCTTGATTGCTCCTTATTTTTTGAGGCAGGGTCTCTCACTGAACCTGAAGCTCACCAACTGACTGAGAGCTGGCCAAAAAGCCCCAGGGATCCTCCTGTCTTCATTCTCCCAGTACTGGGGTTACAAAAATATGCTACCATGTCCAACTCTGTATGTGGGTGCTGGGCATACAAACTCATGTCTTCATGATTGCTTGGCAAGCACTACCAACCGAGCCACCTCCTCAGCACCAGCTCTGATAGAGAATCTGAAACTGCATTGATGAACTTTTTGTACTTTTAGATTATAGTTCATTGGCATATCTTAAACTTTTAGTGGATTATTTATCCATACACAGAGTAATATAAATTAGTCATCAGAAATACATGGCATACTAGGTTATGCATGTCTTCAAAGTGCTAGTCAATTTCATTATATGATACCAAAAAAATTACTTTTCTTAATATTTCCACTGATCTCAAACAAAAGTCATTACATAGTAGGACTCTCAGAGTGGTAAATCCAAGTTTTCAAAATCCCTCTTTTCAAAGCTCAAGATCTGGCTGGTCATCAATACTGTGGTCATTTCCTTTAAAGTGACAAATGAACTTTGTGCATTTCCAGGAAAATGCCTGCTAAGTGCCCGTGATTAAATGGTATACTTTGGCTGTCAGTCCTTCAAGGAAAAGTGGTTCTCCATGGAAAAAGCTACTGGTGCAGCTCAAACAAACCTGTCACTTTCCCCCCACTCAGTTATTTTCATCTACAGAACATTTAAAAGGTATGTGCACAAAGGGACAAGATGTAATTCAATTATGTTTACTGCTTTGTCGCAGACATTTGAAAATGGGTTGGAATACGCATGACTGAGGCTCCTGGCAGTGCAGCAAACAGTCATTATCAGCATACCAGCCAGCTGTCTGCCATGCTAACCTGGAAGCAGTTTTCCCTCCAGAGCTTATACATCACCAGCACAAAGGTCATCACAGTGCGAAGGGAAAGCGCTACAGCTGTGCAACTGCACTTTATGGCCACCTAAGGCAGCCTGTGGACTCCTAAAAGCCCATGCTTTGAGAAAAAACAACAAATAAAACCAGTTCTATACAGTCCTCTTTCCTTCCCTCTCTGCCTGCCACTCTCCTTCCTTCCTTCCTTCCTTCCTTCCTTCCTTCCTTCCTTCCTTCCTTCCTTCCTTCCTTCCTCCCTCCCTCCCTCCCTCCCTCCCTCCGTCCCTCCTTCCTTCCCTTCCTCCCTTCCTTCCTTTCCTCCTCTGTGGAGTGGGGCTGGAAGCTGAAGACCTTGTCGAAGGTTATTAGGCAAGTCATTTGGGGCCTTCTGCACTACCTATTCTGCTGGTTTCACAACATCTGATGTGGGCACAGCTGAGAGCCTTGATGAGGCAGAGAAAAGAGCCTCTGATCCAGCGTGCAAAACCCTCCTCCACACAAAGAACCACAGCAAGATGCTTTCACACTCCAAATGGAAAACCACAATAAAATCAGATGGCCGTCCCATGACAACTCTAGCATCTGCAGAGCTTAGACATCACCACTCCTGAGTTCTTGAAAGAAGAACAACTTGAACAACTTTAAAAACTAAGCCTTATCTTGGAGCAATCAAAAAGACAGAGGTTGCACCTTTATCGAAAGCTCTGGAGATTATGATAGACCCAGAGCACCAAGGCTGACACACACTTACCTGAGCAGAAGCCACAGGGTTCACAAACAGAAGCACTGGAGACCATGGATGGACAGAACGCCAAGAGCCAGTCTGAGGAGGCCCTGCCAGGCCCTCAAAGTGAAGACCAATAAAGACCCTGGTGGCTATGGCAGGGGAGGGATGCGCAGCTGGCATCCCGGGCTGCCCCATAACTAAGGCTGCCCTCCAAAGGAAAAGGCTCACCCAGGGGACAGACGCTTCTCAGGATTGGCCTTCCTACCTCACCTGATAGGACTGGAAGAAAAAAACCTTGGGGAAAACACAAATGATGATTCCAGCCTGGGGACACAGGCTCGTTTACAAGACTGGAATTTAATTAGAAAATTACTGCCCACCACCATACCTGAACACTACACCAACAGGGCCCACTGCAGCTGCAGTGGGCTAAAGTCAGCACACCTGAGGAGGAGTCAAGGGCATGAGGGTCGATATGCCGCTGAGGGAGAAACGACGACACTGGGGAACTTTGCCCATCTAGCTGTAGTTAGTTACACGTGGTTACACCCCATGCCTAGCCAGATTTACAGGAGCCTTATAGGAAGACTATTAGAGCAGTAGGTATGGAGGCTCACACATCCGATCCTAGCTCTAGGGAGGCAGGGGCAGAGGAATCCACTGCAGGTTTGCAGACAGCCTGGTCTATACAGCAAGTCACAGGTCCAGCAGAGCTATATAGCCAAGATGGTCTCAAAATGACCAAAACAGAAACAAAAAAAGTGGGGGTGCACTATCACCTCCTTGCTGCTCTTCACATCATGCATAGCTTCAACTTAAAAAAAAAATTATGTAGCATGCTAGGCAGGATAAAAAGGCAGCCAAAGAGACAGAGCTAGCGTCAGAGCGAGATTCAGATGTGATACAGATATGGCAATGACTGTAAGCCAGAGAACCTAGAGCAACTATGAGTATTCATCTAACCCTAATGGAAACACTAGAGCGCGGGAGATCCTGACCAATGCCCGAATGAGGCGGCAGCTCTGCAGAGCTGAGGGTCCCTCACGGTGCAGATGTGGACGGAGCTGGCAGAGTGAGGCAAAGGAGGAGAGCCCGACTCCACTTGCCTGGCCCTAACTTTGGTTCTACTTTGTCATCTGAACATGGCCCTCTCCTACCCAAGGGGAAACATTCACAACAAAGGCTCTGAGGCATGCAGCTTTCTGCACAGCCTTAGCAAGCAAATGCAGAGGCAGCCTCCTTTCAGGTCCGCACTTAGCTGGTTACCAGACTGTGAGCACAAGCAACTGCAGGCCACCAGCTCTTTACTGAACGGGCTTTTTAGATGAGTCAGACACTTGGAAGTGCAAAGAAAGCATCTCTTGAAAACTGGGCAGACATGGATGGAAGCTCTGTGACCTGGGGACAAAGGGCCAATTTCTTAGTGCTTTCTCAGAACAATTTCTAGGATCCTAGCCTCCATTACTGGGGTATTTAAGTAAGCCAAAGTAGCATTCCTTTCATTGGAGCTTAGTAATGAAGTGCAAACCATGGACCATCTCTATAGCTAAGGAATCTAAAACTCCAAATTCTCCTTCTAATTCCTCAATCTGAATCCCATACAGTATTAGACAGGCTATTGTTTGGACCGGAGGGAATTGACTTGTTCTAACATCAAAATTTGTTCATCCTGAAAAAATGTCTGTCATTTCCTCTAAACTTTACTACCTACTTTTAGTAACACAGTTGGGTTTTGGACGAATGAGTATTACTTACCAAGCAGGACTTATAAGAATGATTAATGTCTAGTCATCTCATATTACAAAAATATCTCAAGCAACTCAGAAGGTGCAAATAAGAGGAAAAGATGCAATAAGAGTAGTAATTATGTTACATACTTGTGACTTCTTGTAAGAAATCCAAACATGGCCGACTACTTCCTGAAATACTTATTGAAACGGCCAGTGGGGTCTGACCTTCATAGTTCCTTGTGTTCGTGTCCGCTCCATAGTTATACAACATCCGTGCACAGAGCACGTCATCACGAAGGGCAGACAAATGCAAAGGAGTCTGTCCATCTTCTAGGCGCCCCAAGTTTGTGTCTGCCCCTCTCTGAAGGAACATGCGGCAGTAAGAGTGATTGCTTTTGATCACAGCATAGCGCAACAGGAATCCGTTCTGAATGTCGATGTTAGCGTTGTGGTCCAGGAGGATTTTCACACAGCTGGATCTCTCCCGGATGATGGCAAGCTGAAGCGGCGTTGTACCTTTATCACTGAGTGGGTCGACCTCAGCCTTGAACTCCAGAAGGAGCCGGACAAACGAGTCCCTACCATAGTGGGCAGCCACGTGGAGAGGAGTCCAGCCGTCGTTGCTTTTTGCATTAATAATGTCACTCCTGTATTCAGACTCTAACATCAGGCGTGCGATCCGGGCCCGGCCGTGCATGGCTGCGTAATGCAGAGCGGTGAAGCCTCCGATTAAATCCTTAACCGTAGGATCAGCTAGGGTTAAACCAAAATGAAAACATCAGTGGCTGCTGAGACAAAGCAAGTCTATCAGCGGAGTGTGGCTCAGCCAGTCAGCATCTATGTGAAGGGTTAAACACGATCAACAACTAAGGCCTTTCCCCAGGTTTAACAGAGGCTGTGTCTCAGAAAAATACATTTTAGGAGGAACTTATCAAGCCCAAGTCAATGGGAAGAGGGGGAGAAGAGCAACAGTTTAAAGACAAGACCCAGCCCCATGGCACCTCAGCCCTCCAGCCCAGTGAAGGAAGTGTGTCTGTTCAGCGCGCATCACAGCCTTAGCCCACTTTTCTCGTTTGTTTTCAGCTATTTGCTGTACTTTTCTCGCGCTGCTTCTTGACTTAAAGAGAAGCATATGCAGCAGCACTGCTGCTCTGAATCCGTGTCCTGTGGTTGGCCGGACTTGGTTTAGAATTGAATAGGGTTAGCGTGGGGGTGAAGGCAAAGACTCAGGCAGTCTCTGAGCTCATGAAAGAAGCAGGTGAGACACATGCTGCATGACTTGCCCCTGCTGAAGCTTGTTTGCATGCATAAGATAGGACTCCAAATTCAGTTACAGATGGTCCTGTGAGTTTACATGAATCAGCAAGCACTTTATGTGGAAAAAAAAAATGGGAGAAACCTCAGCACTACATTGTTTTTAAAGAACAGTTTTAAAACTCTCTCCTAAATCAATAGATTCCCTAGGGAGAAAACCTCGTAAGAATTATTTGCTAAGTGGCTTATGAAGCTACAGACTTGCCTCCTGCTCCGGCCTTTCCAAAGGTCAGCACTTTGTAGCTCACACTGCACTGCCATTCCTGAGCAGTAGGCAGAACAGAGCCACGGGCTACCCATAGTATAGACACTGCCTCCTGAAAGCGAGCACAGCAATGAGGAAGAAAAACCAGTCAGGCCCAACTACTAGAATTAAAATGCTTCTTGTGCAACTCAGCTTTGGGCTTGTTTACAAAAGAAAACAATATGAATGTTTTACACAGACACAAAATGCCCCCAAAGCTATGATGAAATACCTATGCACTTCTTAATAAGATCTTATTCAGTTCCAGACTACAGCAGCTGGACTCTTTTTAAGAGGCTGTGAGGCAGAAAACGATATGTTGAAATATTAATCATACTGCAGCGGGTAAAAACTGCAGTTAAAGAGTTGTTAGCAAACAAAACCTATACAAAGCAAACTATCATTTTAGCTCCTCATAACATCTGATACAAAGTGACAGCTAACAACCACAGTGTCACTTTGATCTGTCTACAAAAAAAAAAAAAAATTTAGGCATCAGCAATGGCCTTAACTAAAAGAATATTCAATACCTAGGACTACGCAACCCTCAAGACAGGCTAGAACACTAAAGCACAGCACTCTGCTGCCACCTACTGGAAGCGGCTAAACATGCACCAGTCAGCTTTCACTCAGACGACTGAGCTCTCCAACCAAACTGATGGACCTTACAGAACCGGCTGATATCTGAAACAGATGAAGTGTTAAGAGTTCTTGCTGCTCTCTGAGAGTTTAATTCCCAGTACCTATATCAGCATCTCATAAACTCTTGCTTCTTCAGCCTCAGGGGATCCAACGCCATCTTCTGGCCTCTGCAGGCACTGCATGCATGCACATAAATCGATCTCCCCCCCCATACACACAAGTAAAAATAAAGATTTAAAAATAAGTGAATAAATAAGCAGAATAGATGAAATGAAGAAACGCAGAAGAGATAAATGCCCACCCTTCTTTTCAGCAACCCATGTCAGCGAAATTTGGGAACCCCTTCTCTCACCCCTCCTACCTTTCATCCACCAGGGATACCTTTGAAGGTGCCAGCACCCTTACACCCTACAGTCGCTCTATTTGACAAGTCAGGCTAAAACACTGTTACAGAGAGCTGCTCCTGGATGTCTGGTTCTCACTGTGGGTCTATTAAAGGTTCCTTACATTCTAGTGCTATACTGAGATACACAGCAGTGACCTGACTCATCTCAGCCCAAGCCATTAACCGACTACATCCTGCAAGCAAAGCACAGAGCCAAGAACCATAAGGTGAAAATGCACAAAAACTATAGCTATTGTCCGCAAGAAAAAGTGACAGGATGAAATGAAGTGACAAAGCACATGAGGGTGCAAATGACATGTACTACAGAGTCAGGATCAGTCAATGCAAGGCCAGTGAAACCCATAGACCAGTGGCGAGGTCAGTGAGCAACGTGGAACACACGTGTGAGATCCACTTGGCTGGATTTCCTTAACTTTCTCCAGTGCTATCTGCACAATTTCTCTTTATCAGTGAGACTTCCTGAGTGCTCTAAAATAACAGCCCCATCTGAAGGTGGTGGCACACGTCTTTAATCCCAGTAACCCAGAGGCAGAGGCAGACAGGTAGATCTCTGAGTTCAAGGCCACATTGGTCTACAGAGCAAGTTCCAGGACAGCCAGGACTACACAGAGAAACCCTGTCTTGAAAAACCAAAATAAATAACAAATGAATAAAGTAACAACTCTGCCAAGCTTCTTCCTCACTGTTACCAGATACTTGACCCCCCCAAGTGAGACCATTTTAAACAAATGGTAGCATAATCTAATCTAAACACACAGAAACACGTTTAAAAACAAAGAAACATTACATTGCCTGTGGTTGTTTTGTCAAGTGGAAGTAAAATTCGCTCATCAAGTGCAGACTGACAAGCTCCAAGAATCCATACAAACAGTTATGTTAACTAAAAGCAGTTAACATCCACATTTTTGTCACCTCAAAGTTCCTTCATGTCTCTTTACAGCTCATTTCCTACCAAGAGTCTGGGACCCAGGTAAACCACTGGTCAACAAAGACAAAGCCTGGCTTCTCCTCGGATGTCTGCAGATCTCTGGGAACATCTAACT
This sequence comes from Ondatra zibethicus, assembly GCA_004026605.1. NCBI lineage: Eukaryota > Metazoa > Chordata > Mammalia > Rodentia > Cricetidae > Ondatra > Ondatra zibethicus. Next base: position 55,478 of record PVIU01007794.1, on the reverse strand, counting down.
AGGGATGATGCTTCTGAGACTCACGTACCCTCTTCTGTGTGTGTCTGCAGGACTGGCTGAGCGATCCTACCCGCATGTCCGCAGGACTGGCTGAGTTGAGACTGCCTGAGCGATCCTATCACAGTCCTATTTTCATTTCACTTTGTAAGTGCGGACTCTGAGGCTAGCTACTGCTTAACTTTATAAGAAGCTGCTCTGTGGCCTGCTGCCAGCGGCTGCCCTGCCCTCTGTACTCACCAGTCATGTACCATAGCTGCAGATGCCCCCATCTGTGTCACCACCACTTCTAACTTTGCTCATTAAAAGAGTAAGTGATGACTCCCTGTCCTGTTAATTTACTAAGTAACTTAACTGTCCAAGTAACTCGAGGGCTGGTTTACTTGCACATATTCTTTGTGAATGATCTGTCACACTGCTTACTCATTTTTTCTGGGCTGTCCGATTGTAGAGTTGTAAAAGTCTTTGCATGTTCTGCATAGGAGCCAAATGGAGCATGCTCATTTACTTACTTAGTTTTGCAGTGTTGGAGATTGAACAAGAGCAAGCACTCCACCACTGATCTGCATTCAGCTCTTGGTTCTTGACTTCGTCTATTATCACTTTCTTCTTTCAACCACTTACTAGACTTCTGCTCTGTGGAAGAAAACTGCCCAAAACAACACGACACATTTGCTTTCTTCTAGGTATTTTGCACTTTAAACCCTTACATTTAGGTAATGATCTACTACCACTGAATATTTCTGTGTGGTATAAAGGAAGATCAAGGTTCATCATTTGCCATACAGTTGCCGACTTGTTTTGGCACCATTTGCTACAATACCTTCTTTACAAAGTAGGGGGGATGGGAGCGGTGATGGTTCAGCAGATAAAGGTGCTTGCCGACAGCCCAACAACCAGCATTCTATTCCAAATCCCACCAAGGAAGAAAACAGACACCTGAAGTCTGTCCTCTCATCACTACATGCATGCCCTGACACCCCCCCACTCTCTCTCATAAAACACACACACACACACACACACACACTCTGTCAAACACAAATGTGCAAACATGCACACACTCTTATAAACACACACACACTCTCATAAACACACATGTGCACGAACACACACATGCATACATTCTCATCAACACATAAATGCACACTCTAATAAACATACACACATACTCCCATAAACACACATGTGCACCAACACACACATGCACACACTCTCATCAACACATAAATGCATACACTCTCATAAACACACACACACAAATATTTTTTCTCGATTTATCCTGCTGCTTTTGCTTAAACTCAGCTTATCATCTATGTGCAGTTTTATTTCTGAACTGTGCCATTTATATAAAAATACTTTCTAGCTGGATATGGTGGCGCACACTCAGGGGGAGGCAGAAAAATGCTGAGTTTGAGGTCAGCCTTGGACCAGGTTCAAGGCTAGAAGGAGCTAAATAACAAAACCTTATCTCAGATCAAGGGCCAGGAATGCAGCTTAGGGGCTGCAGGCTTTCCTAGCATGAACATGGCCCTCAGTCAGATCCCAGCACCCTAGGAAAAAGGCAATTAAACAACAACAACAACCAAAACCCAAGCTTTTCTATATGCCAAGTCCAGACTGTTTTAATTACTGTAGTTTTATGGCGTATTTGATATCAGGTAGTGTTAACTCTTCCAACCTTCCTAAAAAATTATAGGTTGTTAGTTTCTGATCTAATTTTTACTGCTGATTCCACCAACTTTACAGATAGCAAGCTCCTCCAATGATATAAATAATACTAATTTTTCCATGAAAATAATGAACATGGAACACTTCTCTACTTACTCAGGACTTCTTTAATCCCTCCCAACAATGTTTTGGTATAGATTATATATTTATTTAATGAAAATAACTATTAAAAATCTGAAGTTATTCCTACTGTGAGAGGCTAACAAATGTTAACTGTTGGCAGAACTTGAGTTTTGTTAACACTGATCTGCAATCTAGTTCAACTCACTTTTTAGCTTTAGTATATCTTTGTAGACATCACACACATACCCACACGTATGTCCAGTTAAGATAGTTTCACTTATACTTTTTGTGTTATTATCAGTGTGTATGTATTGGGGGGCACATATGCCAAGGTGTGCCTCTGGAGGCCAACTTTCAGGAGTCAGTTCTTTCCTTCCAGGGATCAAATTCAGGCCAACAGGCTTTAACGTCAAGGACTTTTACCTGCTGAGCTATCTCACTGGCCCACGGCAGTTAATACTTGTTCTTTTCCAATTTGTTTATTGTTCTTTTACTCCAATGGCTAGAACCTATGAGAGAATGCTGGATCAAATTAGCAAAAGCGCGTACAGCCTTCTGTCCATGTTTAGAAGAAAAGCACTCAGTTCGGCATCGACTACAAAGCATGCTGCAGCTTTGCCAAGGTCCCTTTTCTCCAGTGCTGAGTTGCCTTCTGGCTTGCTCAGTCATTTTGAATGGGTAGGGTTGTCCTGGGCTCTGAACTGACCCTTTGGCACTTGTCTTTGGACCTATTAGCCTGGCAGACCTTGACTCCTGAGACAAACACTACATAGCCACACTGTAACATCCTTTGACAAATGCTACTGGTGGCTCATTTAGTTAGCATTTAGGTAGGATCCTGTGTCTGCTGTCATCAAAGCTATTACTATGCACTTTCTTTTCTGCCTGTGTTTTTGGTTTCGCAGCAGGGGATGCACACTGTATTGCACACTGAATTAGAAGCAGTACCTCCTCTAAAGACTGTGTGCTGGATCACTATGTGGAGCAACACACAAAACAAGAGCAGCCGCTGGGCCCATAGCTTTCTTGGTAGACGTTTAATGAGGAACTCAATCTTTCAACGCTATACACAGTGATGGAATCATTCTTTTTCTTTGTGTTATGGAATTGGTTTCTTCTCCATGACAAGAAGCTCACCGTATTCATGTCTTTTTTAACATCTGTAGGATTTGGGCCAGCGTCTGTTCCCAGTCCTGAAACTGGTTATGTCTTTTCTCATTTTCAGTCTGGTTACAGAATTTTTAATTATATTGGTCTTTTCAAAGAATTACTTTTTTCTTTTAGCTCCATCAATTTGCTCCCTTTCTATTACACTGGTTTTTGGTTTTCTTTTTTAAGTATCTTTTATTTTTAACACAATTATATCATTTTCCCTGTTACCTATCCTTCCTTCAAACTCTCCCATATATCCCTCCTTGTTCCCTTTTAAATTCATGGCCTCCTTTTTTCCATTAATGGTTCTTACATGCATATATGTACACATACATATGCATATATGTGCATATTTTTAAATATAACCTGCTTGGTCTGTATAATGTTATTTGTATATATGTGTCTGGGTTGATTATATGATATTAGATAACCAGTTGGTGTGCTCATCCTCGGGAAAGACTTTCTCCCAATTTCAGCATTCTTTTGACGCCTGTAATTTTTTGTGTAGGATTGAGGCTTTGTGGTTTTGTTGTCCACTTTGGCTGTTTATTTTAGCTCATGCTGGTGAACTCTGTAAGGCTGATACTTCTGACAATACTGGGAAACACAATCTCATAGCCAATTCCTCATCCTCTTGCTTTTGCAATCTTTCCGGCCCCTGTGTCTCAAGATTCACTGAGCCATAGCAGGGAGAGCTGTACTGGAGATGGAGCCTTTGGAAGTGGGGTCCACAACTAGCCTGCTTCAAAGAGAAGTTTCCTTGATGAGGGGTGAGGACTGTACTACCTGTGGGTGTGAGGACAAATGTTTAGAGTGTAGTGAAGGGCTGTACTGATCTAGTAAAGTGGCAGTTGAAGGTTCTCCTTCCAGATCATGACTTCACAAGCCTTGGTATTTGCTAGGTTTCCAGCACCAGGCTTGGCTTCCTCTTGTTGAGAGTGTCTCAAGTCTAATTAGAGAGCTCTTGGTTACCACCAAGGTAGACATGGCACTACTGCTCCCTTAAGGCTATCATGCTAGGCTGCTTGTTGTGGTTCATAGGCATCATAGCAGAATAAGGACTATTGATTGCTTCCTTCCTTTAGAGACTTGCATGATACCTTCTGGTATCATGAGAGTCAGTACCCAGAACAGAGGCTTTTGGGTCAGTTGGAGATCAGGGCGTCTGGGTCTGGGCTGCTTGGTGTCTTCATCACTAAGACTTACTTCCACCTCTGGGAACAACCATGGGTAATAACAATAGCCTGTGATATTTTGGGAGTCTCTTGGACAACCTTGACCAACAACTCAAAAGAGGGTGCCTCACACCTGATGTTAAGAGTTTTTGTTAGATTGGCTCTTGAAAAAAAGAGTATTGTTAGCCCAGATGAGAAAATTTTATTTAAAATACATATTTATACACAGACCCATATGTATTGTAGTTTTTACGTAGATAACTCATTATGACTTTTATAGACATCTGTTATTTTGCCCTCCTCACTCCTTCTGTATTTATCTCTTCTCCCTCCCTAATTAGAGCTCCCCCTTTCCCTATTCAAATCACTTGTGCCCTGCTATTCTCTCTAATGTGCCTCCACCCCCAACTCCCCAGGAATGGTCCCCTTTTACTTTCTCAGTTTCTGCAGGATCTATATTCACACCTGAAGATTTGGACGTAGGAGCCTCCAATAAGGGAGAATATGTGACATTTGTCTTTCTGAGTCTGAGTTAACTCAATCAAAAAGAACTCTTCTAGTTTTATTCATTTACCTGTAATGTTCATGATTTCAATTTTCTTTATATTTGAATAGCATTCCATAGGGTATATTTACTATCGCATTTTCATTATCTATTCATGGATTAAAGGACATTTGGGTTGTTTCCATTTCCCAGCTATTATGAATAGTATAGCAATGAACATGACTGAGTAAGGACCTACAAGAGTAGATGTCAAGTCCTTTGGGCATATGCGAAGGGACAGGACAGCTGGGTCATACGGTAGATGATGTGGGATTCCCTACATATGCTGTGAATATGTTCTATTACAATGGTCAATAAAGAAGCTTCTCTGGCCTATGACAGGGCAGAATACAGCGAGGTGAGAAATCCAAGCAGATACAGAGGAAAGAAGGTGGAATAAAGCAGACATAGCCACCCAAGAAACAAGATATGAGGAATCAGACCATGAGCCTTATAGTAAAGTATAAAATAATAGAAAAGGGTTAATTTAAGATGTAAGAGCTAGTTAGGAATACACCTGAGATGTTGGGCAAATAGTGTTGTAATTAATATAGTTTCCGTGTGATTATTCAGGTCTAAGCAGCTGGGAAACCAAAGCAGAGTCTCCATTTATAGGTGGATTAATTTTAAGCTTTATAAGAATTCACCATATTGATTTCCATAATGGCTGCGCCAGTTTGCAATACTACCAACGGCAAATGAGCATTCTTTTTTCTGTATCCTCTCCATCATTTGCTCTCAGCTGTTTTGTTGATTTTTGCCATTCTCACTGGGGTGAGAGGAAACTTCTAAGTTATTCTGATTAGCATTTCCCTAATTGCTAGGGACAATGAACACTTTGGGAGATACTTCTTAGCCATTTTTTTTTCCTTCCTTTGAGAACTCCAAGCCTCAGGCAAATTTTTCAAATGGACCTAATTTTTATTTTGTGAATTCTTTGTATATTCTGGCTACTAATCCTGGCAGAGATTCTTTCCGAGTCTGCAGGCTTCCTGGTCACCTGGTTAATTGCTTTTTTCATTTTTGTTTTGTTTTTCGAGACAGGGTTTCTCAGGGTAATAGCCCTGGTTGCCTTAAACTTGCTCAGTAGACCAGACTGACCTCAAACTCACTAAGACTCCCCTGCCTCTGCCCTACAAGTGCTTATGCCACTTGCCCAGCCAGTGGGTTGTTTAGCTGTGCAGAACTTTCTAGTTTTATAAAATCTCACATGTCAATTGTTGGCCTTTGTTCCTGGCAAATGGACTACTATCCAGAAAACCCTTTCCTACACCTGCTTTCTTCTAGCTAGTTCAGTGCTTGTCTTTGGTCTACTTAGAGTTAGTTTTTGTGTAGGGTGATAGATACAGATCTAATTTAATTCTTCTGCACATGGACATCCAGTTTCCTCAACACCACCTGTCATAGATTCTTTCTCCTGTGTATATGTTTTTGACATCTTTGTCAAATATTAAATGGCTGAAGTTAGACTAATCTTAGAGATCTTGGTCTCTCTCTCTCTCTCTCTCTCTGGTTTTTTGAGACAGAATTTCTCTGTGTAGAGCTTACCCTGGAACTCACTCTATAGACCAGGCTGTCCTTGAACTCACAGAGATCTGCCTGCCTCTGCCTCCCAAGCGCTGGGAAGAGGATTTTGTTTCTGTTCCATCAGTCTACATGTCTGTTTTTGTGCCAGTACCATACTATTTTTATCATTATGGCTCTGTAATATAATCTTAAGATCTGGAATGATAATTGCTTATAATTTTTTGTTTTCTGGATTGTTTGGGCTATAAGGTTCCGTATGAATTTTAGGGTAGTTTTTCCTATTTCTGCAAAGAATAAAATGGGGAGTTTTCATTGGAATTACAATGAATCTGAAAATAGTTTTTTGTAAAAGTCATTTTTACAACACTAATTTTACTAATACATTAACATGGACTTTTATTCAATGTTCTAGTCTATCTCTTCAGAGCTTTATAGCTTTCACTGTTAGAGATCCTTCACTTTCTTGGTTAGGTTTATTCCTAGATGTCTTATTTTCTCTCAGACTATAGTAAATGGAAGTGTGTCGCAATTTCTTTATGTTTATTATTGGTGTATGGAAAGCTATTAATTTGTGTAATTTGATTCTGTGTTCTGTTGCACTGCTAAATTTGTTCATAATTTCTAGAAAATTTCTGGTAGAATTTTTGGGATAGCTAATATATGGTATCATTTCACCTACAAATAGGGATAATCTGACTTCTTCTTCCCTATTTGTACCCTTTAATTTTCTTCTCTTGCTTACTTGCTCCAGATAGTACTTTGAGCATAATGTTGAAAAGGAGTTGAGGATAGTGGACAACCATGTCTCATTCCTGACTTCAGTGGGACTGCTTCAAGCTTTTTTCTATGTTAGGATGTTGTTTGTTGTGGGTTTCTCGTATGTAGATTTATTATGTTGAGGTGTGTTCCCTATAGCCCTACATTCTCTAGGTCTTTTTTTTAATCGAAAAAGCATGTTAGATTTTTTTCAAAGAAAGTTCTGTGTCTACTGAGATGATCATTTTTTTAAGTTCCTGGCTTATGTTGAATTGTCCCTGTATTCCAGGATAATGCCAACTCGGTCATGGCAGATAATCTTTGATGTGTTTCTATGCTTTGTTTTCAAGTATTTTATTGAGTTTTATTGAGCCTATATTTATCAAGGATATGGGCCTGTAGTTGTTTCTGTTGCACCTTTACCTGGTTTTGGCGTTATTGATACTGGCTCTATAGATGGAGCTGGGAGTGTTCCTTCTCTTTCTAGTTTTTGAGTAGTTTAAAGAGGTCTGGCTGTAGATCTCTTTGAATGTCAGGTAGAATTCTTCAGTGAATACATCTGGCCCCACATTTTTTTTTTAAGATGGAAGACTTTTTATTACTATTACAATCTCCTCATTTGCTATGGGTCTGTTATAGGTTGTCTTCTTGGTTTAATTTTGGTAGTTTGGTTGAATCTAGAAATCAAACCATTTCTTTCAGATTTACCACTTTAATGGCATACAAGTTTTAAAAAATGTTTTAAAAACTAAGGACTTTTCATGACAGTGAGACACATCTGTTCCTGGCAGCACCCAAGCTACTTCAAGAGGATGATGGGCACTGGAGAGGCTCCTTATGGAGTTTGTTGGCCATTTGGGCAAGAGACTGTTCTTGCCTGGACTGCTTGATGTTATGCTATGTGAGCTGGAAATGTGGGACCCACAGAGAGATGACTGCTGAACTTGCCTAAAGGTGAGACCATCCTTTGGGGTTCCTGCTTCATGAAAGAGTCTGCCAGACATTCTGCAGGACACAGAAAAAAGTGACTGACAAACTGCCATTACAGGTGAAACTGTCTTTGAAATTTCCTGCTTCATGGAAAAGTCTGGCAGATACTATGGGTCAGTAGGCTGAAGATGAGTGCCCCAATGGTACAGAAGAACTTTGGGTGACTGTCCAGGCAGCAAGATGTCTCTGTCAATTCTAGAGTTTTGGAATTTGCTTACAATGTACTTCCTGTTTACTTAGGTAATATTATATCCTTCTGGAGTCTTTGATGGAGTTGAAGAATAGATAGTTATAAGTAGAGTTTTCCTTAGTTATGATAAAAGGTAGATATAAAAAATTACTTTATATTTTGAATTTATTTTAGTGTCTGCTGTAATGCTTCACTGTACATTTTTTATACTGTTAATATGGGTTAGTTGGGCCAAGGGTCTTTCAATCTCATTTATCTTCTCAAAGAACCAACTCTTAGATAAGTTGAGTTTTTGCACTGTTTCTTTGCTTCTGTTTCACTGATTTCTACTATTCCTTGCTGTTGACTGGCTTTGGATTTGGCTTACTCTTGTTTCCCAAACTGTTGAGTTACATCATTAAGTCATTTATTTGTTCTCAGTCATTTTGATGTAGGCGCACAGAACCATAAATGTCCCTGTGGGGCTGCTTCAAATGTGCCCCAGAAGGTTTGCTGTGTTGTGCTTTTGTTTTCATGTAATTCTAGATACTGTTTTTCTTGATTTTTTTCTTTGACACATTCATCATTTAGTTATAAGTAATTTAATCTCCATGATTTATGCATTCACTATAGACTTATTTGTGGTCCATTTCAAGTTTTATTGCATTGTGATTAGATAGGATACAAGGAGTTATTTTAATCTTTTTGAATTTGTTAATAATTTTTTTTGTGTGTCCCAGGATGTGGTCTATTTTAGAAAAGCTTCCATGTGCTACTGAGTAGAATGTGTATTCTTTGGTGTTTGGCTAGAATATCCTATCAGTATCTGCTAAACTCACTTGATGTATAATGCCAATTAATTCTGAGGTTTCTGTTTATTTTTGTTCAGATGGTCCACCTAATAACTGAAGAAAAAGGGGCACTGAAATCACTTACTATTAATGTTTGAATGTTTGTCTTTAAATATAGTAATACATTTTTAAGAAATGAAATTGGGTACACAGGAGTTTAGTGTGTGTGTGTGTGTGTGTGTGTATATATATAAAATGTCCTTTTGGTTAACTGTTCCCTTGATTAGAATGAAATACCCCTCTTTATCTCTTCTGAGTCATTTTAGTTTGAAGTCGATTTTATCAATACTAGGATAACAATGCCTGCTTATTTCCTGGTCCCATCTCACTGGAGTTCTTTTGTCCATCCTTTTACTGTAAGGTGATACCTATCTTTAAAGCTAATATGTGTTTCTTGTAGACAACAAATAGATGGGTTTTGTTTCTTGATCCATTTTGTAAGTTTGTGTCTTTTGATTGGAGGATTTAAGCTATTTATATTTAAAGTTTTTATTGGAATGTGTGCTAATTGTGGCCATTTTGCCGTTGAATTTTGGTATTGTGTTCTCAGTGGTAGCTTGTGTATTTGCTAATTATGGCTTTGTATTTTTTTTTTTTATAGCTTCTCTGCTATCCATCACTCCTCTCTTTGGACTAAATATTGTTTCCTACATTTTCTTTAGGTTTAGCTTGTTGGATACAAAATTTTTAGGCTGTTTATTCTGTGGGAAGTTTTTCTTTCTCCATCATTAATCGTGGATGGTTTGTTGTCTATTAGTGTAGCCTGGCAGCCATCGCCTTTTAGGGTCCGGAATGCATTGCTCCAGGCTGCCCACTGGAAGCCAGCTGTTACTGGTAACTTTTCCTTTATGTGTGACTTGAATTTTCTCTTGAAGTTGTCAATATACTTTCTTTGCTATATATACTTTGTGTTTGAACTATTATATGCTGCAGGAATTTTCTTTTCTGGTCTTGTCTATTTGGACTTCTTTGTACTTCTTGTATCTATATGGGTGTGTCTTTTCTTCAGTTTGGAGATGTCTCATTTTATGAGATTTTGAAGGTATTCTCCCTCATCTATGCCTATAATTCAAAGGTTTTTGTTTTGTTTTATGATGTCCCACATTTCCATGTTCCTTTTCTAGTATTTTTGTTTGTCTGTTTTAATTTGTCATATTCTTTGAGCATCTGATCTAGATCTTCTACTTTATCTTCTAGTCCTGATATTGTATCATCTGCTTGATTCACTTTTCTTGATGGCTTTCCTTCGAGGTTTGTAGTTGAGTTATTTGGGTTATTCAATTCCATCATCATTTCAGCTTGAGTTCTCTTCAGTGTTTCTACTACTTCCTAACAAAATTCCATTTGCAAGTCCTGATTGGTACTCATCATTTCCAACAGCTTTATGTTTGCATTTTCTTGGGCATCATTTGGGTATTTATTTTCCTCAAGTTCTTTCACCTTGATCTCAGTGTGCTGTTTGCTGCTGTGGGACAATGGTCTTGTACACAGTAAATATTTGTTACTTGTATTTTAATAAAATGCTGATTGCCCAGTAGCCGGGCAGGAAGTATAGGCGGGGCAACCAGAACAGGAGAACTCTGGGAAGAGGAAAGGCTGAGGCTGCAGTCATGATCCAGGCACAGAGGAAGCAAGATGAGAATGCCTCACTGATAAAGGTGCCAAGCCACATGGCTATCACAGACAAGAATTATGGGTTAATTTAAGATGTAAGAGTTAATAAGAAGCCTGAGCTAATAGGCCAACCAGTTTATGATAAATGTAGACCTCTGTGTGTTTCTTTGGGACAGAATGGCTACAGGTTCGATCAGGACAGAAACCTCTGTCAACAGTTTGTGGCATTTAAAAATTCTTGAATTCTCTGATGAAGCTTATGATTATTCTTTTAAGTTCTGTGTCCTGGTGTTTATCTACATAATTCTCATTGTCAAACATTTTGATAGGCTGAGGAGAGAAGATACTGACCTGATCTTTCAATGTCAGTGGTTCTGTGATGAGCATATAGACTTGTAAGTTTGATGGACAGAGCAGGTTGGGGAAGAAGAGCAGACATACAGGTAGGTTGAGCCTAGAGGCTGGAAATGGCTTGAGTAAAAAGTGGTCAGGTGGAGAGAAGGGACTGAGGTGGTGTTCAGGATGTACCTCCTGGTCCAGCCTAGAGTGTAGAGGTAGCTCTGGATGGGGGAAAAGGCTGGGTGTGGTGTGGGCCTTGGGTAGGGGGTTAGGTAGATGAGGTCTTGGCAGAAGGCTAGAGACTGGTTATGGCACAGATAGGGGTGGCCAGACTAGGCTGGGGCACTGGACCGAAACTAGATCTGACCGGTTTGGCATGTAGTATGGGTAGGAAGGGTCAGGAAGTCTTACCAGGCTAGACCCTGGAGAAGGTTGGGTGGAGAGGTTCTATCTTTTTATTTCCTTCCTACTTGCACTCTAGTTTTAATTCTAATAGTTTAAAAACTATTTTAATATAACCTTGTTCCCCTGTGTTATGCTATCAGATAGACAGACACACAGCCAAATAGTACTTCCAAACATCTTTTTTTATGCCATTGCCAATGATAAAATAAGCATAAAAGCAAAACAAAAACAAACAAACAAACAAAAAAACAAGAGAAAGAAGTATGGCATTTTTATGTGAAAATATTTCCTGTTTTTAAGAGTCTACCCTTGGAATAAATTAATAAACCTTAGTGATTACATAATCAAGTTTAAACTAATAGGTTTATTGGGCAAAGCATTTACCACTTTTAAGGCCCTAATACACACTACAAAGTTGCTTTCCAAAAGTGTCTCCAGAATTTCCACATCATATACTTATTTTACTTATCCTGGGGCTATCTTGCAAACCCTTTCATCTCCTTCCCACTGTACCTGCCTGTCTAATGCTATATTCTCTCTCTCTTATTTCCATGTGTCTTTCAAGAGGATGCTGCCTGCTTTCCCGAGAGGACCTGGCTTCTGTAGGAAACTCTTAATCCAAGAGCTCACTAACCTTCTAGGAAAGATTACCATGGTTTCTATTGGTTATTAGTGTTGCTATGCACATACCCCTGCCACAAGAGGAGGTCAGAGGACAACTCTGTGAAGTCACTTCTCTCCCCACACATTTACATGGGGTGAGGGCTGAACTCAGCTGACAGGCTTACATGGCAAGTGCCTTTAACACAGGGCTATCCCACTGGCCCAATTACTACAATTTGTGCAGAGGTATGATGATATACAGCCATCTGTGTCGAAAATTCAAAGTTTTTAGACATTTGAAGACCTGAAGTTTTCATTATTTTGAAGCAGTATGTAAGACAACAAAATGTCACTTACCCATGCAGTGCCACTCAGCACATGTGGCTACTAAGCACTTAGAATGTGGTCAGTCCTAAAACTAAGGATTGGCTTTGTCTAGTTCCACCATAATGCAATAGCCTCTCATAGAGACTAGGGTCAGGTCCCTGGGTACCGCCCCATGCCCCATCCCGCCACCACTTTTGTGTTATACAACTCAAACACAGTTTTGTTGTTGTTTTAAGCAAACTTGGATTCACAGCTGTTTCCCAGCAGGTTTTTTCTCAGAGTTACATCACTCCTCTTGATTCTCAGTCCTGAGCTTGCTAGCTCTGTGTCTTGGTATTAGCATGTGGCTCTGTGGACTTGACAGGTAGAACTATATTTTTCTCATTATATCCTTTCATGTATGAATATTAAATAAACAATTTCTGGCTGTGTAAGTGGCTGAGATTTCCACGTCTTCTTTCTCATATTCCATCTGGCTGCCCCTTCCCTGCTTCCTGAGGCAGCTATGCCCTTTTAGGAAGGGAGAATTCTCCCCTCTTCTTGACCTGAAGCTTCTGTTGCTCTTCATTTCTCCCACTGCATAGCTTACCTGCTCTTCCTGCCTTAGGTCTTGGGCCATTCTGATGAGCTCAGAAACTAACCAGAGAACTTCCTACTGCCCTGTCCGCTTCTCCCTGCCCTCCCCAGCATCCCTAAACTGTTGGACTTGCTCCAGTCATACTCAACTATTTCAGTCCTTAAAATCACAAATGCTCCTCTCCTTCAAACCCCCACCGTCAGTGTCCCACACAGGTAGAATGTTCCACTCCACCAAGCTTCCAGCCCTTCCTGCTTCACACCTTTCAAGAACCCCACCCAAGCCCTGCATTCTGGGGAGATCCTGAACTCTCACACCTCACTCACAGAGGGGCCTTGTTACACATGGCACTTTGCTCTCTTGGCATGCCTTGCTTCTTTTCTAGGCAATACAGAACCATAGTTTAGATGATGGTTTGGAGCTTAGCTCTGCTGTCATCAAGGTGGAAGGCCTGGGGTATCTGAATTACATTTGCTTCTGTGGCTCATCTTTCAATGGGAAAACTAAAAGCATCACTCTCTAAAAGCTTAAAGCACTGTCCACACAGGACATGTCACCAGGGAACATGGCTACTGACCCATCCACTTGCTGGGCTGTGAAATACCAGGGCCATTGACCACTGCAGCTTTGCTGAAGGCAGGACCTGGCATACGATAGGTATGAACGCACTAGGTGCTCAGCAGCATTTTCTGAAGATGAGTGAATGCTCTATCTGGAACCAAATGGCCACCTCATACATCTCAGAGTCACTGTCACACACAGAGTGAGCAGAGAGGCAAGGAGTGAAGAGGGCAAAGTGAACCACCTTGCTTCTAAGTCCTTTCCCTCATTCCCTTATTTGGTGATTTTGGAAGAGCAGCTGTCATAAATTTCAGCAGTTTCTAATCCCTGACCCAATGATGGACTGACTTTTAAGCATTAGCATCATCATCATCATCATTATTTAAGATCAGTTTTAGCTCACAAGGTCAGGAAGCAATCAGTTTAGATTGCTGGTTTCTGTTCTTTTCACTGGGAACAAACATGCATGTGGTTCTATCTTCAGGCACCTTCAGGTGAACTAGAGCTATAGACCCTGAACAGAAAGCTAAAGCCCTTCAGCATGCTTACAACTATTCCAGGAAACAATATCCCACAGGGTAGAGAGAGCATCATCCAGGGCCCGGTGACAGCATCTAATGGGACAAAAATGAAGATTCCACCTGACCTAGTCTACTGGAAGGAAGTGGTAGCCCTGAGAAAGTGCAGAGAAGACTCTAAAGGGAAGCAGGTATAAGCAAAGGAAAGAAGGCCATGATGGCGGACGCTTTACAATGACCTCTGTGACCATGCCTCTAAGCTCTGAGACCCCCAAGGTGGAGGAGCTGCTGCACAGAGCTGCAACTACAGGGGTCAGATGATCCACTGCTGCGTTGAGCACATGACGGGCTGAGTAGATTCTGTGCAGGGAAACAAGAAGTCCCTACTGGATTTAATTTCCATTTCTACTTATTTGGAGACTGGGTTGGGACAGGGTGATATAATGTGGGGGTGAATGAGATGGATGCACAATCGTGATGAGAAAGGTTTCCCTGCCACAGAGTGGAACAGTGGCTCCGTGGAAAGAAGCGAAGAAAAAGGACAGCTAGTCAGCAGAGGAGAAATCCAGAAGATCAAGCAACTGGTCATATCACAGGTGAGGGCAAAGGTGCCAAGCACAGTCTGTAGTTTCCTGCATGGCACTTCTAGGCTGCAGGGCCATTTACAGATGTGCCAGGACATTACATGGAGGACGCACATATGTGTCGAAGCCTCGTGAATGACTATGACCATGGGGTGGGGTTGGGGTTATGAGTTTCCCTTTTAACTATCCTTTTCAAACTTATTTTATAATTTGCAGTGAGGGGAGTCATGGGATGCATCCTACAGATCTCTTTTGACTACAGTAATGTTCTCAGAGAACAATGCAAACGGCCTTACACTAGTCCTGGGGCACTAAATGAGAACTCAGAAGTAGAAGCCGGGTTGTTGAACCTGTGTATGTGACCTAGCAGCGTGCAGCCCTGAGGGAAGAAGGGAAGTTTAGGCAATCTTTGTGGGAAAGAGCAGTGATATTGTATCAACAATCTCTTGCCATGCACAAATGCCAATTATGGGCAGGCTGGTGACCCAAGTGCTACAAAATCTTGAGAAGAAAATGCAGGCAAATAATGACCCTGCAGTATGGAGCATTTCTAACCAAGACCAAAGAGACACAACCCAGGCAAAAGCAAAATAAAACGTGCCCAATTTAGAGTGAGGGCAATAGGAACGTGGGATCGCTATAAACTAAGAGAAAGGTTTCCACCGGGAACTGACAAAAGAGGACACCTAAACAAGCCAAAAGTGAGCAAGAGAGGGACAAGCTCAGACTTGTCAGTTTGATACTCGCATGCCATCTTGGGAGGGGGTAAGCACGTCACACAAGGAAGAGCCAGCCATCTGGCAATATGCAGCTGGGTGAAATGGGGACTGGACACTGTCCTACCCACTCAGGGAGGGCACAGGCAACTGCAGGCTCTTTGGAGGGCAATGTGTCAGCATCCATAAAATACTGTTTGACTAGGCAAGTATGTCTAGAAATTAAAAAAAAAAACCTCTAACAAAGGTAAAAAATAGAATACTTCCTGCAATATTGGCCCTAGAAGAAAAATTCAAACAATTTCAAATGCCCCATAACTGGAGTTGAGTGCAAATCAATTGTACCCAGACAGTGGAATCTGAAGCTGACCTGGGTACTGACAGGGAACCTTCATGATGAAGCTCTTCTGGAACGAAAGTCAAGATACTAAACAGAACATTAAGAAGAGTTGTTCTGCAGCTGCACCAGAAGCCAGTGAAAACCATGGCTTCTGGAAGGGCAGTCAGGTAGTAAAGAGCGGCTAGTGGCCACCACCCTGCACAGCCCAAAGAATTTCAACCTGGGTTTTAAGCAGTTCTATTATGCACTACTTTCTCAAAAGCCCGCTGAGAACATTTCATGCTTGCTAAGGAAACTAAAAGGAACAAACAAAGTTGAAAGAATAACCAAATAGAAGCATATTAATATAAACGCTGTACTCAAGAGAACAGGGTAAATCTAAATGTCTTACTAACAGAATCACCGACGTTTCTTTCTGTAGATGTAACAGTTACTTTAGAAATTAATTGTGGGGCTGGACACCCAATTCTACAAATACACTAAAATGCACTACACTGTGCAGTATTGGTTCATGAATTGCAGTTTGTCACATACACAAGCATGCACGCACACACGTGTACATACACACACATACACACAGATATGTACGCATGCACACACCCACTTTTCTTTTACTGCAGTGTTAGGACTGAACACTAGGCTTCAAATATACTGGATATACACTCTACCCTCAGCCCTGCAAGTTATCATTCATGGGGTGGAGGAGAGGGAGATGCTTAGGAGCTGTAGTCTACAAGTTAAACCCGGCTCATCATTAGCTTTTCCTTTTCACCCTTATCACTCATTGACTTATACAAAAAGTCTGACTGGAAGCCAGCTGGAGAGCTGTGACATGTTCTTCATGTCATAGCACATTCACACATCACAGTAGCAGACCCCAGAGAGTAAAGGAGAAAACAAAATGCTCCATGAAGGTGAATGAAAAACAACTGTGGTGGAACAGTGAGCCAGTGAGCTCTTTAGTTTAAAACTACATGAAACACAATTTCTACAAGTGTGTTAGGAAGGAATAAGAGGGCTAAGCACCCAGACTCACCCAAGTCAGAGGCACTTTTGGGTAGTGGCAGGCAGGAGCTAGGCAGGCCACACAGGGTTTGGCTTCTGTGCGGAGTGTGTGTGAGGGTGTGCTTTGTTTAAAGGAGATGATGTCCATGCATTACTGACTACCTGGACATACTCCTTATTAAGTGAGGCTGACGGAGCTGAAAGGCACTTGGACTAGGCGAAATAAGCAAATGTGAGTCATAACCTTAACTTTAGCCTTAATTTTTAATTAATTAATTAAGCCTTAATTTTACCATGTTACGGGCAGAATTCATTCTGATCCCTTTTCCTGACATTCCATTTACGTACCCTTCATTAACTGCGGAACTGAGGTCTGTAAGTTAGAGGGTAAAATGACACGGAAGACAGCTATGAGCGGGCACAGGCTGGGGAACTAGGGATTCTGTCCACAGCCAACAATGTGGGGCTTATAAATCCCATTTTGGGCAGCTGGGGCACATGGTCACTCCAGGGCTTAGACTTAGCTTTCTCCTGGAGCCAGCCTAGCATCAGCATTCATACAGTCACTAATTCACATGGCCTGCATTTCTAACTTCTAACATTTCTGTACTTCAGGAGGCAAGCAAGTCTGGCCAGTCTTTTCACTAGTACACCTCTCAGAGTACACTCTCGGAATGAAACAAAACCACTGCTGATGAATGATTCGGGCCCTCGAACAGTCCAGACAAGTTGTCTCACACCCTTATATATAGACAATGTAGACATAAATGATATCTAAAACAGACACACACACCACCGCCTCCTATCTTCAAGGTGAGGATGAAGTTGAAATTCACTGGAGAGGGGAGTCAGTTGAGAAGTTTAGTTTCAAAGCCTTGTAGAAATGGCCAATGCAGTCACTGACCACATCTCTCTACAGACTCAGACCTCAGACAACCACCCTTCTGTGGCATGCCTCCACACTCTGTAAGTTCTGGAAAAGGAAAGAGCTCTAAAAGAACAAGAGAAACCATCCAAGAGGAAAGGAAGGTAAATCCACAATCTAAGGGATGGGGAGGACCAAGATGCTTAAAGGGACCTGTGCTAGGTTCCTCTGCTTGAACAATTTCCAAAAGGGGAAACCGGGGTAACTCCCCAGTGGTAGATGCCATCACTTCTGCTTCTGAAACCCAAGTGGCTACCAGCCCCAATAAAGGTTCTGAGTTGACGACCTGAGAGAGCTTGAGTCCCTGTAGAAATTACACATGCCAGGGTAAAGCCCACTCAGTAATCTGGTTTGAAACAAAACTCAGTGTTTAGTTCACAAAAATCTTTGCAAAAAGGAAAAAATGACACTGAACATTAAAGCAAGTGAAGCATTAAAAAGCGCATGCAAATGTGCATGAATGCATTTTCAACTCAACACCACTGCAAGTTTCTCCTTGCATCTAGTAAACTTACCTCCATGTTCTAGAAACACCCGAACACATCTCTCCTTTCCTCTCGCTGCAGAGAAATGGAGCAAGGTCCAGCCATTGGCATCTCGGCCATTTGGGGAATAGCCTTGCTCCAGCATCTTTCGTACTGTGTGAACATCCCCGGCAGCTACTGCAGCCTGAATCTGCAATTCTTCCTGGAGCTCAGGGTTCCTCCGACAGTGGTGGTGTAACATCCTAGCAGAGTCCGCTTTTCACCAACCAGTCATTAGGTCAAAGGAATCAGCCTTTTGGGGAAGGTAGAACACATAAATTTAGAAAATGTGGCTCTTTGCACTGTGCCCACTGACTACCACAGAACTGTCTGCTTCCTAAATCAGCACAGTAATTAACAGCAGTTCAATACTACTGGCTAACATGCATATGCTAAGACCAAAACTTTCAATAGTTGCATTAAGGTTAAAATTAATTGAAAGAGAAAGCCAGATAGAGATTCCTGAATTAACAGAAAACTCTCTTCTGCGTCCTTTTGAAAACGTGAAACTACATTTCCCCATCATGGCTCTATTTTAGACACAATGAAGGGTGGCAGCAAGAAGCTAAGTTTCAGTACCAGAGGGGCCAGAGTAGCATTGGTCTCGGGAAGTCTGATTTATATGATGCGCCATCAAGATTTAAGTCACAAACTACTCAAATATTCTCTCACAAGTCAGAGCCAATCAATATGGAGTACTAGAAACAGCTTGTTATTTTATGCAGACTAAATAAAGCCTGTGATGAGGAAACACTTTAGGCTGAGTGTCCGAAGTAGTCCAGGTATCTTATTTTTAATGCAAGGTAACAAAGCTTGGGGGAAGCAGGCTGAGCACACTAAGCTGGAGTAAAGTAGATTATATTTATGTATATAGGTGTATATAGGTGTGTGTGTGTGTGTGTCTTTCTTTTTCTTGGTTTTCCCACCTCAGACTATTTGATCATGGTGTTTCATCTTCTCTTTTGCTGTCACATCCTTTTAACTCTGTACCAGTTTTTCTTCATAAATACTCAAAGTAGCATAAAGAACTTGTTGGTTAGTCACAAGATGAATGACTTCAGTGAACAATATCGCTGAGGGTTCCACAGCCTCTGCAGGTCATGGAGAAGTGTATCCTCAAACCTAGCTAGCAGTGAATGAGCTCATTTACACACATAAGGAAATCCAAAGTAAAATGGCTACTTCTCATGTGGGGGTACAAGCTGTCTATGTGCTTTTAAGCATTGAAATATACACAGAAACCTAGTTGACAAGTTCCTGGGAAGACATTCCAACTGAAGGAAGCAGTTAGACTAATCTAACTTCCATTTCTATATGTAAATTTGATTGAAAGAAAAAAATGTGGTAAAGCCCTTTGAAAATATTCTGTTCTCATATGTAGGTTAGACATCTCAGGATAATTTTGCTATCAATAATTTTTCTTGTAAAATTTCTCACCATGGACTATACACAAATAAGCAAGCCTAGCTTGGCAGAACCAACACAGGCTAAGATCATAAACATCTGATGTGCTCCTATACATAAAAATGACATCATTACAGTCTCAGCAATATCACTAAATGATGTAATTAAAACTATCAAGCTATTGCCTCAAATAGCTCTTTCCTCAGAGAAAATTGGGAAAGGGGAAATTTATCGATAATTTGTTTTCTTAATAAGCAGGTTTCCTTTTGTTTATTCACTTAAGTACTTCCTTGAAATTCAGTTTCTTGGCTTAGAAATTTAACATAGAAAATACCTTTCAGAATAGTTTCATATTAGTTTCAGTGCTTTAAGAGACAATATCAAAACTCATCAGAATAGATTAATGGAAGCTCTTACTGTCTATTCAGACCATCATCATTAAAGTATGCTTTTGAAATTTTTATTTACTTTACTATTATTTTTGAGTCAGTCTCATTTAGCTCAGGTTGACCTCCCAACTTGCTATGTAGCCTAGGCTTGCCCTGAGCTCTGGATCCTCCCGTCTCTATCTCCCAAACGATGAGGTTGCAGGTGTGTGCCACTACACTGGCTCCGAGTGAGCTTTGAGGGTATATGTGTATATACATACACTTAGGGGCTCTTCTGCTACAGTTCTCCACCTTGTCTTTTGAGACAGGGTCCATCACTGAACCTGCACTGCACCATTCCTGCTAGACTGGCTGGCTATCTAGCCCCCATGACCCTCTCTGCCTCTGCACTCTATTGCTGGGGTTACAGGTGTCCATTTCCATGCTCAGCTTTTACATGAGTAAATGGGGATCCAAACTACAGTCTTCACACTGATGCTCAAGCATCAGTTACCCACCAAGTCCCCTGTCCTAGCCCCCACAGAGTTTTTTCAGATAGGTTACCTTGGCACTTGAAAGAGGTCTACTGTGCAGGAAAAAGACTGAAACAACAAACTTGGGTTTTTCCTTCAGTGCCTGCTGCACTGTGGATGTATTAGTTTATTCTTAAATCACAATTTCACTCATTCATTTCTGTTCAACTCTATTCTATTCCTGCTAGAGACTGAGCCCAAAGCCTATACTCTAAGCATATTCTATTACTGAAGCAGCAGCCCCAACCAACTCATTAGCAGTTTTCAAGAGGAAAAGTTAAAGTTAAGTGTCATTTTCCTTAAAACAGCATCGGCGACTGATGGCCCTGAGTTACCTTACAGGAGAATGACTCTTCTCTTCGTAGATAGATCGTCTAATGACCATTGTGCACAAGCGGCATCATGGGGAAGGGGTTCCCAGTGTGTCCAGGCCTCGGAGCAAGAATATTCTTCACCTAAAAACAAATCAAACAACAATCATGGGAGTCTCCTAAACTAACAAAGAACCACAGCTGTTCGCAAATTCTACTTTTTGACGACTTTAGGTTTCAGGAATTTATAACAAATTGATAGAACTCAGAGACAGTTTAGGAAAAATGATCTTGCTGCTTACAACAATCTCCAAGATGCAATCAAATATGATTTATTTTTGGCATTCTGTGCCCTTCTATCCCCCCCCCCCCCATTCTCCAGCGTCTTGAAAAAGAGTAAATAAGGAAAATAACAAATCACACATTTGGAATTTGGATACAAGCTGAAATTCTTGTTTTTTCTACTGAGATTGTATCTTCAGGCCTGCTTCTTTGAATTACTTTTTAAGGACACCATCAGTCACCTGCTTTTTAAAAACAGGACTAAAAGGAAAAAAGTGTGCATTCAATACAGCAGCTGCCCAAGGCCAATGTAAACTATGATAAGTAAAAGGAGATTATGCCATTGAATGGTAGCTCTTCTTGTGCCTTAAAGGCATGTAGTCAATAACATTTACATGCATACAACAGAGCAACTTAAAACAATAACTAGCCAGAGTTTTTGCTAGCTTCTCCTTATGAATTCTTAAACAACAAAACACTAAAAACCCAACCTCTTTCTCTCTATATAGCTAAAAGAAAAGACTCTTTCCCCATTCCCACTGAATCCCAGTTCTGTACATTCCATTCAGGTTAAGGACAGCAGAGACAACCCCCCCCCCACAATATCACAAGGAGATCACTCTAGGAATTAGCCTATTGGGAGACCTGCCACCCATTCAAGTGGGGGGAAGGAGTGCGGAGCCTTTATCACTTAAACTTTCAGACAAGAAGAGGGACAGGCCATCTGCCAAGCTGACGTGTAGGGGACGAGCGGCAGTTGTAGAGGCTTGCTGGCTGTGCAAGGGGATACTCGACTCAAATTAGAATCATCCATGCTTCCCTTTTGTTCTCTTCATGTTTTATTTTCCCTTGTCTGAAGTCCTTAAGAACAGCAAAATGCTTGTATGCACACAGAACTAAATTCTGAGTGCTACCTGTGCCTATTATTTCCAAATAAAAGAAGTAGGCACGGTCAGAATAACTCCTTCAAAGCAAAGTACAAATAGCACGGAACAATCCTTGAAGAAATGGAAGAAGACCAGAGCAGGAAGTCTGCAAGGTGAGTCTGGAGCATCTTACAGTGCCTGAAGGCAAGAAAGTGCTCAAAGAAAGCAAGCCACAGTAAAGCCACCACCACCGGGACAAAGGAACCAGCATCAGGGCTCTCCACCAGCAGAGACTACTGAACCTGGTTTCTCTGTAAGAGAAGACTTCTTAACCACTGAGCAATTTCTCCAAGACCACAGACTTTAAACTGAAAAGCTACTCCATATATGCATGTGCTGCATCACAGGGGAGAACACACACGCATGGTGTACCACATACACATGATCTCTGTTGTTTGCATTATCAAAGTAGCCCCAAAGTCTGAGGTGTCTGACTAGTAACCAATTTTCTCTTGGTGTTACGTTATGGGCACTTGGGTATGCATAAATAAAGGGAAAAAAGTACCACGGACCTTAAGAATGAATACAACTTCAGTAGTACAGGTGCCTATTAAAAAAAAAAATCATCAAGAAAAGCCACAGGTGGGAATGGAAAAGCCAAGCTTTCTGTAGGGAATACAAATTAAAAATTCTGATGGCTCTCAGAAATCACCTATAAAATAGGAGTCATGACAAAGGAGCAATTTTCTAAATAATACACATTCAATGGAAGGTTTTCTTAAATTAATGACGGCTGTAGACTCCAGCAACCACTGAAATCAGATTCAATGCTAGAAATTACATTCTGGGTTTCAGGGGAAAAAAAGTAAATAATAAACAAATATGGAAGATTTTGGAAGTGTCGAAATGAATTGTTTTCCCAATGCATATCATTTTCTAAACTAGTCCTACTACTTAATGTTAACACTATGCTTACGTTTGGCAAACTCATCTTTTCTACTATAAAAAAGCCAAAAAATAACAACCTAGGTCTCCAAGCTTTTATACAGTTGACCACACTGAATACTACTTTTTTTTTTTTGCTGCCTAATTTCTTTACAGGTGGACAAACAAAATTCATTCAGTTAAGATCAGAATTACCTCACACAGTTAAAAGAAAATCTACACTGAGATAACAGACTGAAGTAGAATATACACATTAATCAAGTATATTTGAAATTTGCCCAAGAATACATAGCCTTCAACAAATCTGATGTCTCAACAATTTCCTTCGGCACAAGATTAGGTATTAATGACTTCTGTGCATTATTTTCTTCCATGGTTTTTTGTTTTGTTTGGTTGAGATACCAAGCCTCCCTTGTAAGTGCAAGATGGCTAGCAACCTGGGATCCTCCTGCCTTAGCTCCCACGTGTTAGGACTGTAGGCTTGCTGCCTGTTTCTGCAAACATCTTACGAAGGGACACAAATGGGACCTCAGATTCCTGGTCTCAAACCAACAGAAATAAGGTCACACAGCTCCTGACTCAGGATAGCACAGAGCATTTCTCTGCAGAGTATATCATGATAAGGAAAGAAATAAGCAACTTTCAAGACACTGGGTTGAGGACAAAAATTAAAAACCTACCAATGGCTCACAAGACCCCAGAGAGAAGCCAGATACAGAAATATACTCTGTCCGATCAAAGTACACAATATAGCCAACAGGCAGGCTGCCGGGCTCCACTTATACCATCAAGGGCCTGAGACCCAAATAAAGCAGGTGTTATTTTCGTATCACTCAACATACCATAGCATTCATGTCCCTAAAGAAGGACATCACATTTCCTCCAAATGACTGGACCTCTGTGTGACAAAAAGATTGACTGTCATGCACAGCTTACCTATGACTCACATAAATTATAGGAGGAAACCCAATGATTTCCAGAAAATGCAGATGAAGTGACAGAGATCTAACTCAAAGCTTAAACCACGGGTACTGGAAATGCTTTGTCAATAGTGTCCTATTAATGCAGTCATGCCAAGTCAAACTTAGCCAGTGCCTCAGAAGTTCGCCAGAATGTTACACTGTTAGAGTGCATTCACATGAAAATGAAAGACTGAAGGTCAGGTTTTAGATATCCAGATTATCTGACTTTATTCACCCATTTTAAGAATGGAACCACTAAGGCTAAATGTGAGCAGAGACTACACATACACATGTGAACAAACTAAAGACACATACACACACGTGAACAAAATAAGACATAATATATTTACTTTATATATAATGTATGCATATAATCTAATGGAATTAATCGTGAATGAATGACATCATTTTAGGTATAAAAGACAGAAGTGGTCATAACATACGAAAGATGTAGCACTTACTTAAGTAACATTAATTACTCTCCTTTTGTGATATAAATCTGTATTTTGTTACCAAATAATCAGAATAGTGCCCCCCCAATGTCACTCACAATAAAATTAACACCAAGTTGACGGCCAGATACAGAAATATAAATAACTAGATGACCATGTTGTTAAGTAAATGTCCAAATGAAATAAACTTTAAATGTTTGACATAACCTAAACCAAACATTCTCAACCATACTAATTATTACAACCCCCACCCCGGGTATGTGTGTGTGTGTGTGTGTGCGTGCGTGTTTTCCTAGCTGAGCAGACTCACGCACTGTGATTTAAGTAGCAATAACGGCGTGGCTGGAAACCAGCATAGAGGAATATCCATCTTTACAAGTGTGACCAGTGCTCCTCATTATAATCTCAGGCGGACATATGCCTCACTTAGGAACCCTAGCAAACACATTCCAAGGTTATCGCTAAAGAGGAAAGTAACACCCCCACTCCCACTAAAGAGGCTAGACCACAAAATATATACGGCTTTTTATGTTTGAAACATACTCCAAATATTTCATTACCATTATTTAAAAAGGTATAAGGTACTCAGAAGGCAGCGTACTGCTGAGATATCTATTCAACTGCAGAACCTCCCCAGCCCTGAGCTCTGTATTTAAGTAATATCAACTACCCTTTACCTTGACAGACCTTTCCTTAATTCCGTGTGTGTGTTTAGAATGCTACCCTAAATTTTCTCCATAGTACAGTCACTGATGAATATTAGGGGCTCTCCCCTCCTTTTGCTTTCTTTCACTCGGTTCTTTAAAACTGTGTCGCACTCTGCAAACAGCCCAAGTTGACTTCAAATTCTCCACCCTACTGCCTCAGCCTCAAAAGAATAGCAGTGGTGGTACACATCTTTAATCCCAGCACTCTCATCTTAGCCCTCAGGGCAGAGGCAGGCAGATCTCTGAGTTTGGAACCAGTTTGGTCTACAAAATGAGTTACAGGACAGCCAGGGCTACACAGAGAAACCCTGTCTCAAAAAAACAAAACAAAACAAAAAAAGCAAAATAAGTATAGCAATTAGAGAGAGAGCTCTATCACATGGAACTAATATATACTACTTTTAAATTCCATTCAAAACACTCTTTCTTTGGAATCTAATTTCAAGTTTTAAAAATAAACAACGCCTCAGAGTCTTTTAAAATTATCTTTTTAAGTCTTAAGGATCAGTAGACTCAAAAGGCATTTGTGTGTGTGTGTGTGTGTGTGTGTGTGCAAGGCACATGAAATCTAAAGAAACAAAGTAAAAAGTCTACCATTTTAATTACTTCTTTGTACTGACAATTCCAAAACCATGTGAGTTATTAAAATAAATGAGTCACTTTTTATTTGTGATAGCAAGTGCTATAGAGTTACTCATTTAGGCAGTCTCTGCTGTCCTTTGTATAACTTCTCTCCATATGATTGGTTTGTAGATATTCTCTTTTTATGTTTAAAGGTCTAAATTTACCTTGAGAACATTTTTGGAGGCAGCAACAAAGTAGGCAGCAGAAATCTGACCACATGAACTAGG
Source organism: Ondatra zibethicus (assembly GCA_004026605.1). Classification (NCBI taxonomy): domain Eukaryota; kingdom Metazoa; phylum Chordata; class Mammalia; order Rodentia; family Cricetidae; genus Ondatra; species Ondatra zibethicus. Next base: position 29,807 of record PVIU01007794.1, on the reverse strand, counting down.
TGCTTACATTTCAATCTAGCAAATTCTCTGTAAGGGTTTTAAAAATGAGAAAACAAGAATGACCACTGCCAAAACTAAGCCCCAGATAGCTAAACATACCAAAACTTTACTTTGCTTTCAAATTCCTGACTGTGCCAAGATTGTCAAGGAGGTACAAAGTAAATTTTTCTAAATTCACCTAAAACCCCAAAGATGTAACAAATATTATGTATCACTTTATAACCACTCTGGTGTCCATCCATTTTGTCACGCACAAAAACCCAAAGAGTAAGCTACATACTTTGTTTCAGGGGCTAATTGCTTTTATACAGTTCCTATTAAGTTAGCTACACACATTGACTTTTTCCAGGAAAACCAAATCAAATTATTTTCTTCAAAACCCCTAAGTTTCAGTCCTCCAGTTCACCTTCTGCTGCTAAGCTATTATCACTTTGGTAACTCTGAAACTTTCCTGATGGAGGTAGAGAGAAAACCATACAGGGGGGGAAACAGTTAAAAGCAGCATCATTCAAAATTAACAAGCAATTAACATGGAATTGAGGAATTCCTATGAGACTAAGGAAGGAGGGGAGCTACCTAAAGGTCTCAAAGCCTCAGAGCAGAGTAAATGACACAGTGTACCAAAAGATAATGTAAAACACGGAAACATTCTGAACGAGAACCAGAGGATGTTTCTGGGTTGGAGAAGTTGTTGAGATGTTAAGGATCCGGCATGGGCTGTGTTTCTCTTTTGGCTAGGAAACTAGAGTCCGGGAAAGCTTGCATTCCCAAGCAACCACCCTGAAAATAAAGCACTGCTTAATGAGGTAGGGGCCAGGAATAAACAATGGGGGAGGGGCGGCGTGGTCTTTACCTTTAGAGAGGATGCCGGTCCAAAGTGCTCTCCCTGCTGCTTCTCTGGTGGGTGGGTAGACCCCTTCTGCTCATGAGTGTCCTCCAGCCAGCTCAAACCTGGAAAACAGAAACCAATGAGTGGTGCAGTGAGTCCAGGGGCGAGGAGAGGACTCTGAGGATGGGGGAGCTAAGAAAGGCTAGAGAGTGGCAAGGGCAGGCAGGCGAAAACAGGGCTTCTCCTTCTTCCCACACCCAGTCAGCCCCTTCCCCTCGAGGGGAGCAGTTGGGGGGAGGAGAAACTGACTTTACCTGTCCCCTCAGCTGCAGCTCTTCTCCCTCCTTTCAGCCTCCTCCACATTCACCAACTTCTCCATTGAAGAAACACCCCAGGCAGGGCCGGACACCGTGTTCCTGATTCTCCTCGGTGCTTCACGGCCCCAGCCCGTAGAGAATCCAGATAGCCGATCCGGTTGGAGGTGGCGGTCTTGGCCTCAGGAGCAGCCTCCGGGAAGGGGTGCAGGGAGGAAGTGCCGGCTCGGGTCGGGGGGGGGGCAGTCCCAGTCCAGGGGCTCAGACTAGGGGTCTGCCGCGCGCCGGGCCGGAGGCTTCAAGCGACCGAGGGACTCAAGAGGTCTGGGGACAGGGAGACCCCAAATCGTACCGGGTCCGAAGTGTCAGCAGCGGGGTGTCCCGACAAGGGGCTTTCGGGATGCACTTTGCACTGGGCCACCCCCGCCCCCTCCTTCCAGCACTTTGGGGTCACTGGGATGGGACCAAGCCTTCGGCAACCAATCAGCTGCCGCACTGGAGCCTGCGCTCCAAGCCGTAAACCAGATCCGCGGTGGGTGGAGGTGGGGGTAGGGGGTGGGGGCGACTTGGTTGGTTGGTTGCTTCCTTCTCTTCACCCAGAGGCCCCCACCCCCTGGCTGCCGTAAAGCTGCCTGCGGATTCGCGACAGTCAGAGGAGGCGGGCCGGTAGGGACTGGAACTCGTCTCTGATTGGTCGTTCTCGCTTCGTCCCTCCGTTTCCCCGCGGTGGTTTCCGAGGCTCCACCCCCGGCCTGGAGACTCGAAGCGGTTGCTAAGAAACACTGTACTACGACTGGGGCTTGTACGCACGCTGAGGGAGGGGCCGGCGAGGCCTTCAGTGGAGTACGGTGGCTCGGAGCGGGCAGCTGGGGACGCCAGTGGCGGGGTGATGGCTGCGCGGCCCGGCGGGCTGACAGCCAGGTAACCCGGAGCCCAGGCTGTGCTGGGCTCGACAGCGGCGTGTAACCGGTAGGTTGAGCGACTGGCGCGGCGACAGAGCCGAGGGCAAGCGAGGAGGGCCCTGACTCGCCGCCGCTCCGCCGCGCTTCTGGGAAGCGAGCGGCGGGTCCTTGGTGCATCTGTCGGTCTCTGAGACCCGGTTAGCTTCCAGGCTGAGGACGCCTTGCCCAGCCTGCGAGAGAGCACGCTCTTTGGGATCGCGATGAGGGTTCGAGGGCTTTCCTGCGAGGATAGCGATCCTCGCGATTTCCTGTGAATGAGGCGAGCGGGGAGTGGGGGTGGGGAGAGATTCAAAGTGGGCATATTGATATATGTTTAAGTGCTTTATTCGCTTAGCAGGCGTTTACTGGTTGCTTGGTACCACTCTAGTTGTCGGGGAGACTTTGTAACCATCTTTTGCTTTTATCCTAACAAGAAAAGGTGAAACCGCAAAATGATTAGAAAAAAAAAAAACCCGAAGTAATGGAATTCAGTTTTACTAGGATGGGCTCTTTTAGATTGGCAGGAGATGTCTCCCAAAGAATGACATTTGCGCAACTTGAATGGCAAAAACCTAGTCCAATAAAAATCTGAGGAAAGTCCTTTGCAGGTAGAGCTAATCAGAAGCACAAGGCCTTTGGTACTAGAATAAGCTTTACTGTTTAGAAGTATGGAAGGAAAGCCCGTGGCCGAAGCAGAGTAAAGGGGAGAAAGACAGACATGAGATTAGGGGGCAGGACTTCTGCAGGACTTTGTAGGTCATGCCTGAAGGATTATGGTCTCTTTATGTTTTGCAACGATCACTTACTAGAGAAAGCTGTTGTGGGGAACTGGATTCCTGCAGACGTTGTAATTTATTGAGATATTTTGCAGCAGGTGGGAGTCAAAGTGTTCAATTTGCCTCTGGTTCTTCTAGGCTGTTACTCATTTATTCAAAACTCCTGGGTCTTCCATAGGAGTTACCTATTATGTGAGCAAACTAGATTCATTCATTCCCAGGAAAGGTCATAGACAGGGATGGGGAGTGGAGGGACAGACCAAAACTGAAAACATCGGAGGACAATACAGTGAAATAAATGCTGTGGTTTGACAGGGAGCTTTGGGCCCCGCTGTCTGCTTTTGACTTGAATATATACAATGTTTCTAGGGACTAAGAGTAGATGAGAGATTGCTGAACATGATTTCATCAGAAAGGGGGTTAGTGAAAGCCTGGGTATTTTCCAATTGTAGAGTCTTTAGGGACCTCAGGAAAACCCTACAAATTAGTTTGTGGGCACAGAAGTAAAGAGACCCAAATAGGCGGGTCTTAAGGGCCCTGCTAGGCCATGCGTTTTTTGAGTTTGGGACATTATCCTAAGAAAAATCGATTTTTCAGTATGTGGATGGATGTAGGGTGAGCCAAGATAAAACATCTTTGGAACGAATCCATAGACTGTGTAAAGGGTAGAAGTGGTTCACTAAAGCAGTGGCAGTGAGGACAGGGGAAGTGGAGTAAGGAAGGCTTCCAAAATGCAAGGCTTCCAGCCTCCATAAGTAGCTGATGTGGACTCCATCCACCCAGCTGAGGAGGAGTAGAGAGAAAAGCGAGTACCTGTGGCATCTCCAAGTGAAGTTCTGCAGGAGGCGTGTGAGCACGTAAACACAGGCCCACTGTTAGTAGTCAGTGGAAGCCTAACTTCACATTTTGAATTGTAAATTTTTTCTTGGAGTAATGATATCCAGTCCGATAAGATGCTGGGCAGCTGCACGGTCACCAGGGGAAACAGCCAATGCTCTGGAGTTTCCAGTATTTGTTGGTTATTGTGTTTTCACATCCCCTCATATCTGTAGCAGGCTTCCCTAAGCATCCTATACACAGACAGCTATGGTTTCGTCCCTGTGGCATAGCACTTAATAAAGGACTCCATTGTAAGATGGTTTGTATTAGATGAAGTTTGCCCATCTGAGTATTCTAGACATGGTCAATAAGTTAGGTTATAAGTGGGTTTTCTGCTTCTGGTGTGTTTATTGGAATGCAGCACCATGGTAAGTCAAGGAGTACCTGTGCACAGCCCAGAAAAGCGCTAACCCCTAACTTGTAGAAGTAAAATTGAAGACATAGAAGTTCATGGAATTATTCTGAGAGAGGGGGTGGGGAGGGCTGTGCTCTGAGAGGTCCTGACAGGAGACCAGGAGAAGAAGAGGAGAGGGTGATGGAGAAGGAGCTCCTTTACAGACTGTCTTGCCAAAAGCCAGTGTGCTTTTAGAAAAGGCAGCCTTTTAAGAAACAAAATGGAAAAATGGACAGTTGTTACCTATGTGAATGTAGGCCTACATTCCCTTTAGAGAATCTGTCCCCTTGGCCAGGAGACCTATTGATAAAATTTTAAGTGGAAAGTTTGTATGAAAATAATAGGGAAGAGCAGTAGAGGCCTTTGTTTTAAAGGTTGCATCCCAGGCATCGGGGCATATGACCGATGTGGGCTAATGATTAAGTTACTATTTCCTTTAGTGAGCCCCACGAGTTTCTTTCCCTCCTTCAGTGTAAAGCTTCTCAGAGAATCCAAGTTCTCAGAACATCTTTAATTTTTTTACACGTGTTTATTGTGTTGCGTTCGTGTGGGATGTGCATGTACCACTGTGTTATGTGTGGAGGATGTTCTCACTCTGCCCTGTGTGGGTTCCAAGGAACCCACTCAGGGCGGTCATCAGGCTTGGCAGCAAGCTCCTTTATCCGCCGAGCCGTCTTGCCAGCCCAGAAGGGGACATCTTTAATAACTGTCTAATTAGATTAGAAAATGTATCATTTTGTTTCAGTAAGAACCAGGTTGTCAGGTGGGACGTTTTTCAATCACTTTCTGGCTATTAATTTAGACCAAATGTATGTAGAGCCTGGAGCTGTGCAACAGCTTACTCCTAGGGATGCGTGCCACTCCGCAAGCAACTTCAGAATTCTAGCAACAAACAACACCAGCAGTAACACAAACTATTCTGAAGGATTCTACATATTTTCCAAAGCCTTTTAATCCTCAATTTTATCCTTGGTACTCCCTGTCAATCAGTCAGCTTGCTGTAATTTCAAACCCTGACATTTCTGCTTAAAATGGATGCCTGACATATAATTAGAAACCAGTTCTATCAAAGACTGTTTGGTGGTCTGCTATTTTTTTCACCCTACAGTGATTTACGGTAAAAACAGTGTCTCAGACAGTCTGGAGACCAGAACACTTTGGCTTTAGCCTAACGCCTTTACCTTTCAGTGCATTTAAAACATGAACATACTGACAAATTAGCCTAGGCTTAGTCTGAAATTTCTTCCAAAAGTGATTACAATTGAAGTAATTCCCCATAAGGCCCTGCATGAAGTCTCCAGTGCTCTCGGGGTTATGGGATTTGAGAATTACAAGAAATAATCTAGCCCAGAGCTTTTAAGATTTGCTCGCAATGGCTTGCCACTATTTTATGGTCATGAGAAAGAAACCTGCTGGAGGCCTTTGCTTTTGCACCAGGCCTAACCAGCCTGCCAGACCAAACCACAAGTGTCATTAGTACTAAGTATAGGTAACTAAATTGAACTTTGAAATAAGCCAGTTTTTTTTTTAAATAATGATAAAAATAAAAAGTTCACAAGGTGTACAACAGGGACTCACTGGAATCCACTGTACTTGAGCCAGCTTGGAAGGATGTCCCTGTCATTCCTAGAAAGAAAGTGGCTCAGAAGTGAGCATCTTTTGTACTCTGCTTTTGTTTTTCTTCCTGTGGAGCACAGCTCATTAGAATGCCTGTTTTATATCTGTATGTGATGTTTGGAGTTTGACTCAGGGGTAGAGTACTTACCTAGCATGTACAAGGCATTTGGCTGAATCCTGAGCATTACAGGGGGAAAAAAAAAGAAAAAAGGAAGAAAGAGAACAATCATTAAATGAGATGTTACCTAATTTGTGAATCATGGGTAAAAAAATTATTAGGTCTTTACATTTGTTAAAGTTTTTATAGTTCGGATGTACTTTCCAAGTTAGTTTTTAGGACATTTGCTAAGTACAGCATTGGGCAGTTTCAAACTCCGTTAAGAAGGAGCGAGAGGGGAGAGGTGGAATCGGTGTGTGAGGTAGGAAGAAGGCACTGCCAGACAGTGGCAGAGCTCGGGCCAGATGCTGCTGCTGCTTCGGAGACAGGGAGGTCTGGCAGCACCCTGTGAGGGTCACTGTGCTCTCTCTGCATGGCTAGTTCAGCCATCTTCCAGTTAAAATCCCACAGCCAAGTTGCAACAATTTTTCAAACGATACAGAGATAACAGGAAGAACATCAGATAGCCAGAATTTTGCAGGGTGTGCTACTGGAGAACCCAGAGTTCTTTATTGACCTCGGCTATCAGATTTTCTAATTCTTAAATTATAATTCTGTGACTTGAAAGCAGTTCAGATCGCATAACTTTGGAGCAGGTGGAGGTTGCTTTATCTTTGGTTCCTTTTGTTGCAGTATTGGGGATCAAACCCAGGGACTCACACCTGCTAGGCAGCCTTAGACTGCAGAGTATTATTTGTTTTACAAATAGTTAGAAAATTTGCTTAAATGACAGAGGGTTAACAGTTACAAAAATGGAAAATATTAGTACTCTATACAAAAAGTGAATTTAAATTAGCCAGCTCCATGCATATGTCGAGTTAAGCATCTATACAAATACCTGTTTGCCATTTTGTTTATTTGAGGATAAGGGCATTGATTGCCTATAAACACAATACAAAGATTCTTATCCCCAAAATCAGACTACAAATATTCTCAAAATATAAAAATAGTGAATGTATTTTAACAAGAAACCCTGATTTAATTTTATGATTTTATCTTAATATAGCATGATTGTTTTTACTTTTTTAAAAAACTTTACATTTGTTTATTTCGTGTGTATATATGATTGCATATGGAGATCAGAGGACGACTTAACGTTCATTATTTACTATGTTTTAAACTTCCAAGATTTTTTTCAACATTATATAATAACTGCATATATTTAATTTTATTTCAAAATAAAGCTTAATGATTGGTCTTTCTAGCCCCTAGTAGTAAGCCCTATCTTTATTTTTTAGTGTAATATTCTTATACAGGATCATGTTAGGCCCAGTTCTTAAATAATGCTACCAAATAACTGAATGGGTCCTGACTGCAGCAAGGCAGACATCCTTCCTTGGTGCACTTTGACCTCCCTGGTGTGGAAGCCACTCCTCTGGGGTGTTTTTTCACTTTGATGTGAAATAGGCAGTTAGGGGTCTCAGTGTTGCACTTTTTCTTTTAAGATGTATTTCTTTCTGTTTTATGGGAATGAGTGTTTGCCTGCATGTCTGTGCGCCACATGTGTGCTGGTGCTGAGGATGCCAGACGAGGGTGTCAGGTCCCCTGGAACTGCAGCTACAGAGGGCAGTGAGCCACTGAGCCACTGTGAGTTCTGGGAACTGAACTCAGGTCCTCTGCAAAGCAGCGAGTGCATTTACCTATGAGCCCTCTCTCCAGCCTAGACTATTATATGGCTTTTCACAAGAGGAAGCAGTTTTGTTCCTTCCGTCATCCACAGTTGTCAGAAGACACCTGCTCTTAAGAACCTTGCATGCAGTCCAGGGACGTGTGAGGAGTGACGCTCCTTCCTTCATAGGTAGCATCTCTTGATGCAGGTGTGGTAGCCAGGCCTCTACACCCTTAGTTATGTTACCAATAAACTGGTTTTCCTGTTTCTCTAGTTCATTTAGTTGTTGCCTTAAAACCTTGCTTCTTGATTGTTCTGACCCCCACCTGTCTGTTACTACTGAAAGCCAGTTTAAACAAGGTTACATATTCTTAGATTCGTTTTTAAGCAATGACTTCACTGAGGGCAGCACTTGTATGCTGCAGCTGAGTCAGACATATTGTTTTTCCCGTGAACTATTGGCTAGACTAGAGAGACAACCCCAGGATCTTCCTTCACCAGATAAGCCACAAGTCTACTGCACTGATCTCCAATTCCTGCTGAAGGGAAACCTGGGCTGTTCTTCCTTGTCCTGAGAAACCTCAGGAAAAACTTCACCCTTATCTTAATGATGGGCTTTCTGTCCTTGAAGAAGCAGTGCAGGAATTAACCAGATTCGTTTGACTACACGGCCTGGCCTGCAGAAGCCAGTTCCTTGGGTTGTGTGTGGCGGAGGGGGGGGTGGGGGGAGGAAGAGGGTTGTGGGATTGATTATACATGTGCTTGTGTGGATGGAGGCCACAGAACAACCTTGGGTGTCAGAAGCACCATCAACCTCATTTGAGTCAAGGTCCTTAATGGCTTGGAGCTCACCAGTTTGGTCAGCTGGCCAGTGCACCTCAGAAATCCTCCTATCTGTCCTCCCAGTGCTGGATTACAAACGTACACCCCCATCCGAGACTTCTCAAGTGCATACAGTGCTTGGCAAAGGGCCTGAGTTCAGTTTCTCACCCACATTAGATGCTTTACAACTACCTGTAATGCCAGCTTCATGAAATCTGATGTTGTCTTCTGGCCTCTGCGGGCTCCCGAACACATGTGGCACACACACAGGCACACATAAATCTTTGTGTGTGCACACCTATGTGTGTGTAGTGTTTGCTTCATCATAAAAGAATATTAAACTAATGGATCTTTTATAAAACAACATGTTTTTGTTTGTTTGTTCTTTTGTTTTCAATGGTTAAATACTCAATTCTTAAACAGTGGCTCATTGGAGGAAGTCCCAACCCCAAATGTAGCAACTATAATTTGGTTACTCTCTAGAATCTGGGGCTTGGAAATTTTTCCTAATAATTTATGTTGTCTATGTAGGACACTGCCCTGTAAGCCATGTATAGTCTCTAAAGCAGTTGGTAGTAGAGAAAAATAATAGCTTGTGCTCTGAATGATATTCTGGATGGAACTGTGTAGGGATCTGGCAATTATGAATAGGACCACAGTAGACCAGATATCCAGTGACATCCTTGTAGCCATAATCCAGCTATACCTGGTAGAAAGAGGGGTAGGAGTAAGTGGAGAAATCACACTGGCCCAGCAAACAGGATGCTGAAATGAGGGACAGTTAAGAAGACGTGGGTGGGAAAGAACAGTGACTCTTTCCTATGGAAGATTGATTTTTGATGGACTGCTTAATCATGAGTAACTCAGAGTAGAAAACCATCACTTTTAATATTAATAAGATGTTCCATTTTTAGAAAATGCTTAGCACAGTTTGATATGAAACCAGGGAACTCAGCTTTTTTATCAGTAAAATTAAAGCTTGAGCAGAAAATTTTAGTGTCATCTTTGGTCCAATTCTTGAACCTTCCCAGACCCACAAAATCAGAATCTGGGGTCGAGGATGATCATGTTGCCCATGTTCTAGCAAGCCTTCTGGGGAATTCTGATGCTCGAATTTGAGAATATTGCCTATATCGTATTCGAGATTCTTCTGGTACTAAATTGAGAGGCAGTGGTAGTGGTGGTTCTGGGACTAGAACCCAGGAGCTCACACATATTTGATGCATGCCCCACCACTGAGCTATATTCTAGCTCAAAACTTTTCTAATGCCAGTCTTAAGTCTGGTGCATTAGAAAAAGATAGCCCTTGGACAGTTGCAATGACAGAGCTAACCAGGAAGGATCATGTTTGTATTAGATGCTGCCATCCTCCTGGTTCCAGCTCCTAAGAACAAAACTGTCATTCAAGGCTCTTCCATAGAGATGGGAAATCTTGGGAGTCTGTACAACCTCTGGCTTGTATCAGTCAAGCTGAAGATGGCTCCTTTCCACAGTGGCCTTGTAACAAAGAAACAGAATCAAAAGTCACTGTCAGTCCCTCTGGCCATAGAGCCCTGTGGCCTGTTATTGAGATGAGCCTCCTCCTGAGCCAGGCAGGGACAGTCCCTTTTTCAGTGTCCTGCAGTTCCAGTTATGGGCAAGGTGGTGGGCACATGGATTTTGACAGTTTTGAATGATGTGTCCTACTTGGCAGCAGTTGTAACAACCCAGTGAGGGTTCTTGTAAATTAGGAAAGTTTTAATCAACTTGGGCTTTAGCATACAGGATGGGACCATATGGGGAAGGTACCTAGGGCAGCTCTGGCATAGGCATGGTCTATGACTGCTTTTATGTACTGGGCCTGTTGCTTGTCACACTGCCTTTCCTTCTTGGTCCTTGAGGCCTCCCCCCATCAGTGAATATCTTAAAGAGCTATATATATAGTAAAGTGGGTCAAGGGAATTGGGGTCTGTCTAGTTTCTACAGTTTTTGTCTGATATTTAAGGAAGTTTGGCTGATAAAATGGGCCTCGAGAATGGCAAAACCTTTGGGACTCTCTCCATCCAGGTTTGTGTGTGTATGTGTACTCATGGCTACTCTAGAATGAAGCAAAACTGAGTCCTCAGTGGGCCTGTTTTACTTCTCTCAATTTGATTTAATTAATAGGTTTCCTTGTGGCCCTTTTCGCCTCTTCTACTAGCCATGGGCACAGGTGATTATGACTCCCCCATCTAGAGCCTTATCTGGGTAAGTTAACCCAGGGTCTGTTTGGAAACTGTGTCTTTCCCAGGAGGGGCTTCCATGGCATCTTAGTTTGGTTCCTATGGCTGCGATAAACACCATGACCGAAAGCAGGTTGGGGAGGAAAGTCAGGACAGGATCCTTGAGGTAGGAATTGAAGCAGAGACCACAGAGGAATGCACTTCCTGGCTTGTTTTCCATGGGCAGCTAAACTGCTTTCTTTTATACCTCCGGCTCACTTTCCCAGGATGGTATCACTCGCACTGGACTGGGGCCTCCCACATCAATCATTAATCAAGATAATACCCTGTAGACTTGCTACAGGCTATAGAGGCAAAATTCCCTTTTCTTACATGACTCTAGCTTGTGTCAAGTTGACAGAAAAATCTAACCAGTGCACAAGGGTTATAGATATGAGCCTCATTGACCATTTCTTGGCTTGTAACCCAATTACTCATATATAGGAGTGTGATCTTTTGAATGTATTTGGCCCCCATTGTAATGGTCTGTCCTATCCCTTTAAGAAACAAGCCCCGCCTACTCTCCCTCTCCACGGAGGCAAGCAGATCTTCCTTCTGCTTCCAGCCTGAGTTCTTTTTCTTTCCTTCTCTGTCTCTCTCCTGAAGAGGTAGCTGCTACCGTAGCTCCTCTCCTCTCCCCCTTCGCTCTCTCTCTCTTTCTCTCTCTCTCTGCTCTTCCCTCTTCTCCCCTTACCCCCTTTCCCTTCCCTAACATACTAAATAAATACCCACTTTCTCCGCGTGGCGTGCCTAATAGGCCTCTGTCTCTCACCTGCTGAGTGGCTCTCAACCGCCATGGGGCTCCCTGCCTGGGATCAGCTGCCACTCGTGGCCCATGGGCCACTTGGGGAATGGCACCATTTTACTTTTATCACAACACCCATAAGCTCATAAGGAGTGGCACTATTGGGAGGTGTGGCCTTGTTGAAGAAGGTGTGGCCTTGTTGGAGGAAGCGTGTCACTGTGGGGGTGGGCTTTGAAGTCTCTTTTGCTTAAGCTTTGCTTAGTATCACAACCACTTTTTGTTGCCTTCTGATCAAGATGTAGCCAGCTCCATGTCTGCCTGCATGCTGCCGTGCTCCCCGCCATGATGATAATGAGCTGAACCTCTGAAACTATAAGCGAGCTATCCTAATTAAATGGTTTCTTTTTAAAAGTTGCTGTGGTCATGGTATCTTTTCATAGCAATAGAAACCCTAACTAAGTCAAGGAGACAGTTTATATATTATATGAAATTCTTTAATCAATGAAGGGGTCTTGATTAAAAGAGCTGTTCAGTTTCTATGTGGGTAGAGAAGGTATGGGAAAGAAAACATGGACTTTAATGGTCCTGTCCCTTTAAGAGATAAGCCATACCCACACCCTCCCCTGTCCTCCGAGGCAAACTGATCTTCAGCTTCCAGCCTGAGTCCCTTCCACCACCACCCCCCACCAGAGGCAGCTTCTGTCTCTCCCTTCTCCTGCCTTTCCCCTTCCCTCCTCTTTGTCTCTCTCTCCCTCTCTCTGCTTTTCCCCTTCTCCCCTTCCCTTCCATAACCCACTAAATAAATATCTAATTTCACTCTACATGGTGTGCCTATCCGTCTCGTTCTCTCACCCACCATGCGGCTTCCTGCCTAGGACCTGGCTGCCTTCGTGGCCTGCTGTGGTCTCAGGACTCACTGCTGGCTGCCTACCATGGCTTGGGCACCTGCAGCATGGTCTCATGGCCCACTGCCCACTGCCGCCACTTGGGAACCTGAAGCATTTTACTTAAACCATTAAACTGGGGAGATCAGTTCCCTACACTAACAAAAAGGGATAGCTCGCCTTATTATAGGACTTCCTGAGAAGATGTCTGCAAAAGACTTGAGGTACAGATGTCAAAGAGGGCATTTAATGTACTAAAAGAATGTCTTGGCACTGCCAGCAGTTAAAAGGTCAGAGACATGGGTTCACAGTCCAGGTTCTACAGTCTGATGTCATGGGGAATCGTTAGATGATTGGAGTCATTGTCAGGTAAGACAGCCAGAAAGGAAGGAAAGAGAAGCCATAGGGCCTGAGAAGTATCGCCCACAGTGTATGTGGATTCAATCAGGGAGAGCTGCCATGGTCGTCTGCACTGAGCACACAGAGGGAGGAGGAGCAGAAAACATTCCTTTCTTCCTTACAGGCTAAGCAGATGACCCCAAGCCTTCAGATCCCACCAGAGTTGTCCTTAGTTGGGGGCCGTCAGATACCACGGCAGGTGAGACCTTCTGCTGAAAAGTGTAAGACAACTCTGGTCTCGCCACTGGAGGACTGGAGAGAAGGGAGGCCTTTGTTCCACAAGGGCCTGGTCCCACTTAGCCAGAAATCTTTAGCTGTCCTCATTTTTCAGTGGAATTGCTCAAGCATCCTGAGGCAGAGAAAACTCCCAGAGGAACCCTAGTCCCTCACCTTCAAGGACAGAGATGAACATGCCCTGGAGCATGGAAACCTGGCCCTACTGGGGAGTTGCCCCAAGTAGAGGCTGTCAGTTGTCTCCATGTAGCTTACCTAGGATCATGAAGAACGGAAGCAGGCATTTGATGTACCCCAGAGTCCATGCAGACAAGTATAATATGGGTCAGATTCCTTTGTGGTAAAAAGAATTCACCAATCCATATCAGAGTAGAAGCGATAACCTTACAAACCTTCAAGGGAGCAGTGGCTGGGTAAGGACAGAACTGTCTGCCCCAAGATGGTGGAGTGTGGTATGCAAATGAGGGCAGTTCTGATTGGTTGATGTTCACTCTGGGCTGGGCCTGCTTAATTTTGAAAATTCATTCGTATGTGCCACTCACCCTGCTTGTTCCCCACAGTTTATGATGTCTCATTGGGGACAGAACCAGAATCCTTTGCTGTGAGTGTTGGGTGTCATAGACAGTATCTGAACTATGTAGTTACTTGGGCTGTGATTAAAGTTGGGCCATTGTTGACTTAAGGTGAGGCCTAATCCTGAATTGCTTGGCAAACTAGTAAATTTGTAAAAGGAAAGTCAATGTTTTACTTTTAATAATATTGTCCATGGAACTAGAAATAGGGGCAGTTTTGATCATTCTGAAATTAAGTGATGAGAAATCACATTTTCTAACAAAGACTTCAAAGTTCTATCTATATCCTAAAAATTTTGGGAGGGGTTTGTTTTGTTTGCTTGCATTGTTATGCCTAGATCATGGAGTCCCCCGAAAACCAACTAGGAGACTGAGTCCTGTATGTAAAAGCAAAGAGCCTTTATTCTTATACAAGTTTGCAAACTCGGACTCAACATGTGTCCAATGTATTGGAATAATCAGAGAGCTCGGAGCTCAGTTAGAGTTGGGTTTTTATAGTAGTAAAGGTGGGGGTGAGGGATTTCTAAGGTTCAGGACTCCTGATTGACTGACATTTGTCCAGGGCTGTCCTGGTGAAAAAAGCGATGGGCGTGTGCTGGCAGCTGATCCTATCTACAATGATTGGAACATTAGGAATTTCCTTTGGATGGTTTGTTCCTAGGTGGTGCCTGGGTGGTCTCAGTTTGTGGTCTTTATTGGAACCAGGTATTGCCTCAGGGTAAACTACTGAGACTCAGGCCTCTTTTGAGTTTGTCAGGGCTCGGTCCTTCATTACCTGGCTAAATACACTTCTTTTGCTTTGTGGTCATTGTAGAATCCCAAGCAGTTTGAAGAAAATGCAGTGAGACACTGTAGCCCTTTTCCTGATTTCCCCCAGCATCTTGCTCAACACAGCCCAGAATCTTGACACAGCACACCAGCCTCCCTCAGACTCCTCTCTTTATCTGTATGCATTTATTTGAATGTGTGCTTAGTTCTGTGAGATTTTGTCACATATAGTTTCATCTGTCCCCTATCCATTTGTTAGCACTGGCACTCCTGTTATCCGTCATAGCCCTGCCTACCGAGGAGATGGGGCCCTTAGCCAGCGGCAGGCAGACTTCCTTCTGTATTAAGTTGCCATTTGCTCTTCAGGAACAGAAATAATGTGCAGCCTCTAGGATTGCCTTTTCCCTCAGCACAATCCCTTTGAGAGTCATCTAAGTCATCTCATGTAGCAATAGGGTTTTTGTTATTGATGATGAAAAGTATTTATTTCATGGTGTGGTGGCACCACTTTGTTTAACCACGCACCCCGTGAAGGACATCTTGTACAAGGTTTTGTGTGAATGGCTTTATTTTTCTGGCATGAATGCCAGTTTCCCAGTTGCTGGGTCATCTGGTGGCTAGATGTTCAGCTTTTTAAGAAACTGCCAGATTAATTTGTGGAATAGCTGTTTGACCGGGATCTCATTTCTGCACATCTTGCCAGCATTTGGTGTCTCTGAGTGTTATTGCAGCTATTCTGAGAGTTGGCGTTGTTTATAGTTATTTTTGTTGTTCTTTTATGTTTTTGTTTGTTTCCTGTTGTGTAGCTGAGTAAAGAGGACACTTAAAAATGACAGCACTAGCTTATATAGGGCTCAGCTTTTTTGGAAACACTACCTCACCTTGGATGTTGTTTTTCTGTAATTATTGACCTAAATGCAGTTGGGAGATGCATACCAAAGCCAAAATTTTTATCCATTTAATGAACACATTCAGTGACTCAGTTAAGAGTTAAGGTGAAATAGCTACGGGTGACAACCATGCTGGCCAGGAAAGAGGCATTGGTGTGCTGCTGTCCTCCAGGGGGCTTCTTCAATGCTTCCTGAAACTTCTTGCTCAGGGATAATCCCCTTTTCTGGGCAGCTTGCACCCTTGGTTTTAAAGTATGCAGAATAAACCTATTTGAGACCTACATGGGATTCTTTGGGTTTGTCTTCAACACTGAAATCAGCATCTGCCTTGCTCTTCTCTTCTGCATCACAGTTGGCTTGTTTTTCTGTTCTGTCCTCCAGAGCCCAGCACAGGTGAGTCAGTGAGGGGATTCCAGGGTGACTGCTGTGGACACAAGAAGGACAGTGCCTTCCATGGTGATCTTCAGGCAGTTCCCCAGCAAAGCAGCAAATCCCAGCTCTACGCTCATCATTAGGCAAAGCCTTGGGAGCCCAGCGCAGCAGCCTCCACGGGGAACCTTTCTGTGCCTTGCAACAGCTCTGTGCAGTGTCACCAGTCAGCTACAAAATCAGCCTGCTTCTGTGGCCTCCTTTCTGTGTCTAAACCGATTTGTTCCTCTAGCTTCTGCAAATTCCAAGGCAGGTAAGCACCAGAAAATTTTTGATCCCCATTTGCTGGGGAGGCGAGGCTGCTAGGGATCTGGTTCTGGTTCTACATATCTGCTAACACCCAGTGTCAGTTTGAGTCAGCTTGCAGTTGTCAAAACCATCTGGTTGCATTTGAAGAACTGACTTTCCAAGTAGAGCCGTGTATAGCATTCATGATTGTTGAGAGTTTTGATGGTACTAACTCTTTGTTAACTTACCTTTTCTTTCTTTCTTTTCTCCTCCCTCTACCGGGATTGAATCTCTAACCACAGATGTGTTGATCAAGGACTCTACCACTGAGTTCTGTCCCTCAGCGATCTTTCAGCTTCTAAATAGAATATTTTAGAGAGCAAGTGTTTTAATTTTGTTGAAGTCTAGCATATCAATTTTTGCTTTATGTACCTTATTTTTGGAAGAGTTCAAGGTCTTTGATCCCAAAGATTTTTTATTACATCTTTTTCTAAAAGAATTTTTTTTTAACATCAGAAAAGTTTAACAGTTGTCAGTCAACATCATCTAAGGAATAATTTCTTCATGATCATGTCCTGTTTAAACATCTCCAGATATTTCTTTTCCATGGTAGTGGCTTAGCTTTTAGACCCTGTATAGGTGTTTCAAAGCATCACCACATACGGAGGGCCCCATACTAGACAGCCAGCTGCGGCCACTTTTTAACAGGTGTGGTTCTGAATGGCACATGTCTTTCCAGGCCAGCATGGCACTTCAGTTTGCAGTGAATCAGCCCATGAGCAGTCACTTGAGGGACATAGTACAGCCAGTTGATTCCTTAGTCTGCTTTTTCAGATTTTCCTTTAATACAACATGTTTTTCTGGGGTGGAGTTTAACAGGCAGCCGGCAGACATTTATTGTGGAGCATGTGTGTGTTTGGTTACGGTGAATCAAAAGTGCAGTTGAAGGTTTGTGCCGGCCCCAGTAGAGCATCCCAGCACTTAAGTGTTCTCAGTAGGTTGTTTCTTGCCTGTCCCCTGAGTATTTGATGTTTGTGTTTTGTTTTGTTATTTTCATCTGTAAAAAACCCATCTGAATATTTATTTAGAAGTACTTACTTTTTTTATTTATAAGTACTCCCAAGCTTCATTTCCCAACAAGATATGTATTAGTATTGTGGCATTTATTTGTGTGTATGCATGCATACATTGATGTCAGAGAACAGCTTGTGGGAGTCAGTTCTCTCCTTCCACCCGTAGGACCCAGGAACTGAATTCTACCTTAAGGCTTGGCAGTAGGCACCTGTAGCAAACACCCAGTGGTGCTTTGGATGAGTTGAGTCCACCATTCAATCAGATGCTCAGATAGTTGGTCCACAGTTTGGGTAGGTTTAGGAGGCATAGCTTTGATGAAGGAAGTATGTCACTGGGAGCAAGCTCTGAGAGTTTAAAGTCTTATACTGTTTTGAGTTTGCTCTTTCTGCTTCCTGCTTGGGGTTCAAGATGTGAGCCCTTCTGCTCCAGCTGCCATGTCTGCTGCCTGCTGCCATGAAGGGCTGTTATCCTTCTGGAACTGTAACCCAAATGAAGTCTTTCGTAAGTCTTCTTTATCATGGTGTGTTATCACAGCAATAGAAAAAGTAACTAAGACTGTTCCTTTACCCTCCAAGCTATCTATAGCCATATAACTATGTAACTGTCCCTGAGTATGTATTTCTTAATTTAAAATGGACAAACTTTTAGTCTTATTTTTTGTATCCATTCCTGCCAAGGAACTTGGGTCCTACCATGCCAGGAAACAGGCTGTGCGACGCCCCCTGCTGTTACTCACTGGCATTGACTTCACCCTGGTGCTGAGGTGATGGCAGTGAAGAATGACCAAGTTGGGGGTTTTACTCTTGCTTAGTAAATCTGAGGTGACAGAAATATTGTTTTAAGAATTTTTATTGCTATAAATAATTGGAATGAAAATACATTCATTGCTGAGGTTTTTAGTAGCAAGATATGAGCATATGATAAAAACTAAAGCCTTAAATATTCTAAGTATTAGTATTACTAAGGAAGGAAACCTGTTCTGAAAAGGGATTTAGACTTTAAGTAGAATGTGAAAGTCAATTTCTGACATGTAACTGGGAAACTATACCAGTAGCTGATTTTTATTCTGGCCATTGTAATTGGGAGTGTTCTCTAATGGGAAACCTCTAATAAGGATGGCCATAGAAAGAAGGGATGATATGACCCTGTCATCCCAGCTATTTTCTGGCTAGCTGTGTGTTAGCATACAGAAGTTACAGAACTTCTTCACCATTGCCGCTTATGTGAGTATAGGAAAGCGCAGCATTGTCAAATGGAAGGGAGCTAGGGAAGTCTGGATTATTAAGTTGTGTGGAATGCACATTACAGCTTGCACATGGTGTTCAGAGGCTGGGAAGATGCCTAGGGAGTGAAGAATGCTTGCTACTTTTGGAGTAGACCTGAGTTCAGTTCCCAGTCCCTATGCTGGTCACTCATAACTACACTCTAGGGGAGCTGATGTCCTCTTCTGGAGTCTGTTGTTTTTGTAGTGATGTGGTGCAAATTTCTACATGTAGACACTAACGTGTACATAAATAAAGATAAAATAAATAAATCTTAAAATAGCATTCAGAGAAGACTTAACCAAAAGTTTTGGTCATACATTTAAAATTCATAGGTTTGTTAATACTTAGCTGCTCTATTTTAGTTTTCTACAACCAAACTGTGTCTGTGAGGTGGCCCACATTTGAGATTCCATAAGTGCTAAAGGGAAGAAATAAGTGGTAAAAGGCTGAGCTGGGTGTGGTGGCATAGCTCTAATGCCAGATCTCCGAAGGGAATGGCAGCCATGTCTCTATGAGTGTGAGACTAGCCTGGTCTACATAGCGAGTTCCACACCAGCCAGGGTCACACAGTGAGACTGCTGCAGAACAATCAATCAAGCCAACTAGAAAAAAAAGAAAAGAGCAAAAATATCATGTGTTGCAAAGACATACCTGCAGGCAAAATATCCACACATGTCAGATTTCATAAAAGATGAGAAAGTCAGGACCTATGAGTGGGCCAGGCTGTAGAAGGGCGGTGCAGTGTGAGTGGTCACTCTTCATAACCTCTCCTCTGAGGAGGGAAGTTAAGCATATCGGGGCAGTTGGACCTGAGTTATGGTAGGGAGGGATTTTGTTAACTAGTATAGATTACTAAGACAAAGTCAACGGCTGCAGAGGTGGCTCAACAGGGCCTGGAGAAATGGCTCTGTGGTAAAGAGCACCAGCTGCTCATCCAGAAGATCTGGGTTTGAGTCCCAGCATCCACGTGGCAGGTGTCTTACTTACTTTTCTATTGCTGTGAAGAGACACTATGACCAGGGCAACTTGTAAACAAAAGCATTTAATTTGGGCGCTCATAATTCCCAAGGGTTAGAGCATGACTATCATGATGAAGAGCATGGCAGCAGGCGTGGCGCTGGAGCAATAGCTGAGACTTTACATTCCATCCGCAAGCATGAGGCCAGTGGTGGGGGTGGGGAGGGGAAGGTTGTAACTGACAACGGCATGGACTTTGAAACCTCAGAGATCACCCTTAATGACACACCACTTACAATAAGTCCATGCCTCCTAATTCTTCCCAGACAATTCCACCAGCTGCTGACCAAGCATGCAAGCAAAGTATAAGAGTCTTGAGATACCATTCTCATTCAAACCACCAAAGCAGCTGACGCCCATTTGTAACTTCAGTTTCAGGGGATCTGGTGTTCTCTTCTGACCTCTCTGAGCACCAGTTATGCACATGGTACCTAGACACACATGCAGGCAGAGCACCCATATACATAAAATTAAAGTAAATTTTTACAAAGGACAGTCAGGATCCATGGAAAATGCCTATGTGAATAAAACTGTTGTGGTTTCAAAAAACTTAGGAATTGATGAGGGAATCAGGCAGCTGTCACAGCCCATTAGTGTGAGAGAACTATGAATTTATATGGAGGATGTGAGCATTCAAATGAGTTTACAAAAAGAAGCGCAAAGCTCCTATTTCCCCAGTAGGACAGGATTCTTTGCTTGTCCAAACATAAGGAGTCAGTGTGTGACTTTAAGCTCTCTATATTTAGGAGGAGTAGGATAGTCCAGTAGATTCCCAGAGGCTCTAGCATTCCATTGGAAGAAGGTCGAGTCCTCTTTTTTGCTTATACCAGTGACAGCACGCTTCCTCTGGCATTGACTGGCTGCCCCTATTTAATGCTTTCAAAGCCATGTGTGTTCCTAAATGTGCATCTCACCCCAGCTCTACATCATGCCAGAGAACTCTAGAACAACCTGAATGCCTACATTTCTGTTCAATTACAAGTGCAGTCTGCTCGGTTTGGGTTGCTTTTCCCTCCCTTCTTAACTTTCTTGGGATAGCACTTTAAAAAATGTTTTTACTTAGTAACAGAGGAGATGACTTTCCTAAGATAACGTCCTAATATCATTGTTATGTAATGTGATCTATAATTTTAAGTTGGAATTTAATAGTTAATAGCCGTATAGCAATGTAACTTCAGGGTTTAATCCATAAATCAGAGTGAAGTTTAAAATTTTTGATTTATCCCAGGGGTTTTGAACTGGGGCATCTGACAGTGTCTGTAGACATTTCTGGTCATCAGAATCTGGTGGATGATGCTAGGAGCATTTGGCCGGGAGAGGGTAGGGGTTTGGGCAGGGTAGGGTGGGGATGGGGTGGGGGTTGCTTAACAGCTTAAAGTGTACTTGCTGCTCCCCATACAGAGGAGTCTGGCTCCACTTTCAATGGTACCAAGACTGAGAAATGAGGCAGCCACCTAGAGCTGTTAGAAGAAAGCTGGTGTTTTCAGCTGGACCTGGAGATGCCAGCCCATGATCCTAGAGACTCGCTTGTCTAAGGTGGGAGGATCACAAGTTCAAGGTCTCCCTAAGCTACAGAGTGAGATCAAGGTGAGCCTACTACTGTGGGCAGCTTACAGAGACCCCATCTCAAAACAAGTGATAGACAGGGCTGGGGATGAAGCTCAGAGGTCAAGTGCTTGCCTAGTATGCCCAAGATCTGGGGTTCACTTCTCAGAAACACACACATACACACACACTCACACTCATACCTACACACCAAAAGCAAAACAACACTACACTGCAAATAGGTTTATGCTCTTATATGTGCGTATAAAACATACATTTTATCATTGTGATTTTAAAGTGTTATTATAATTTTCACTCGAAGAGCTCAGCAACTAGCATTATCTCTAACTTGAGACTAAGTGAACACAGTTTTCTTTCACTTGTAATACAGCTTAACACTTATAATCATGTTACTTTTTCTATTTCAGGCTTCAGTGAGTGAACATCTTAGAGAGTCATTGTATTTCTAAATCTTCAATATTTACTCCTCAGGACTTTTGGTCCTCTTACCATATACATTTTGGAAATCAAAATGGAAGATGTCGAAGAAATTTTGGACCAGTTATACAAGAAAGTACTTCTTGGAGCCACCCTTGAGGATGACATCCATGGTTACATCTTTTATCTCAACCCAAACCTCTCAGAACAAGCTGGCTGTACAACCCCCTCTTTAGCGCGGTCAAATGTTAATGGTGTGCTTGATGGTGTGCCAGGCCAACACGGACCATCCTCCAGCGAGTCGATCACCCTTCCTGAAGCACGGGAGTGCGCAAAGAGACACTTCCAGATGAGCAGGGCCCAGGAGGTAGCACTCCTCCAGTTAACAGTGATTGACCTGCTCCTGAGCCGAGTGCTGTCTACTGAAACTGAGACCCACGCAAAGGAAGGGTACAGAGAGCTGACTAAAGACCTTTTGCAGTCAGCTGGAGTCGATTCTAAATTGGTAAGCCATGTTTTCAATGATTTGGATACTGTGTCTAGGCTTTTAAGGGGTCAGCAGTGTGATGAACTGTGCCTGTTTTGCTGCAGGTCTGGATGCTCCAGAACTCTGATAAGTTGTTGTCTCACATGGCTGCAAAGTGCCTCTCATCGCTCCTCTATTTCCAGCTAAGAGAGAAGGTCGGGTAAATCGGAGCATAGTTATTTCTCTTACAGTTTTCAAGTTGCTCATTAGCATTGACCTTACTCCTTCAAATAGTTGAATCAGTAAGCTATTTGCACCCACCATAATGTGCAAATCCAAAAACACAAGAATAAAATAATATCCTGTCTCAATAAGGAGAAAAGTCATTGAGCAGGACACCTGGCTTCGGCCTCTGGCCGGCCTGGTGCACTTCCACACACATGATTACCCGGGCTTGTGCATGCGCACAGATCCAGTACCTATTGACTTCGTACTCCGATTGCTTGTTTTTAAAATGGTACTTTGAATGTGAATGCTGTTTATGGTAGAATATTCGGAAAGTAGGATAGAGTGTTAAAAAAAGGCGTACACATTGCTACACCATTTATAAATAATGTGGATCTTTTCATGGTCTTTTTGATCCTTCGCTTACATGGTGTGTTACTTTCCTGCCTGAAAGAATATTAGAATATTTTTTCCTTGTTTTGTCAAATATTTCGATGCTTTTTTCACATAAACAAGTAAACAACATTTTGTGGTATTGTGTTGTGTAATAAGTAATTTTTAATTTTATAAGCAAAATAATTATAGCAACCCTTTTGTTTTCTCATTTGTAGATGATGTTAAGTAATCCCTGGGTCACTTTTTGCCAGAAGCATCTCTCTGAATCCTCTGAGAGTGGAGAAGCAGTGCACTGCCTCTGGATTCTTACAGTTGTAATAAAAGAAGTCTTTAAAGATGCACAGTCCCAGCAAGCAGGTAGAGATGGCACTTCCTAATGCTCATCACCTCTCTCGGCAGCAGTGTGTTTAAAGTGAAGAATAAAATGTATGTTATTCCTCTTCTCTCTGGAAGGAAGAATGTGAGAATTGCTCCCCTGAATGTTTTAATTGGACACAACCTTGGTGTGTGTGGTGTGCGTATTTAGTGTGTGGATGTGGGCATGCGCGCATGTGTGCACGTGTGCTCATATGCTTGAGGCCAGAAGTCACTGTCAGGTGTCTTCCTCAACTGCTTTCCACCTTGTTTGCTGAGATAAGAACCCTCACTGAATCTAGAGCTCATCAACTGGGCAAGGCTGCCTGGCCAGTGAGCTCCATCTCCACCTCCCAGATGTGGCTATAGGTGTGTGCCACCTTGTTTGGCTTCTGCATGGGTGCCAGGGATCCTAATCCAGGACCTTGTGCTTATACAGCAAGCACTTTACCAAATAAACTATCTCCCCAGCACTGAAGATTACCTTTTTAGAAAGAAATTAAAACTTAGTCATTAAATATTTCTTATATAGTCTGATACTACCCATATTTATAAAGCAAACATTAACTTTTTGCGATTAGCTGTTAATCTGTGTACTCTCATGTGGTCTTATTAGAAGTAATTGTTCTTAAACCTATTTTTTATCTTACAAAGTGATGTACATGCCAATTGAATTGTAAAACTGTGTTTAGAGAAAACTTTTGTGTTTTCTGTTTCTTCTTACTACTATTTTTCTAATTTCAGAAATCCTAATGCAGCTCTTGGCTCCTTTTGACATTACTTTTGAAGTGTTCTACAATTCCTTATTTTCTCAGCATTTTGGAAACTTCCAGAATCTCTCTAACGTAGTCAACATCCTGGTGTGCTTCCTGGAGCTGCTAGAACTTCTCACAGCCTCCAGAATCCACCTGAAACTGCACTTTCGAAGCCAAAAGATACTATTTTTGAAACCCCGTGCTCTAGATATTCTTGCCTGGCCTATTCCAGCGTTTGTTAAGAGGAAATTGGTTATAGTCATCAAAAAGTGCCTTCTTGGTAAAATGGGAGAGGACCTCTGCCGTGGATCTGTGCCTCCCCTGATGTCATCAGACTATCTTCTGGACAGTGACGTGCTGGCCTTAGCTGAGGCACTTCTGCTCAGGGTACATCTGGGGTTGTGGAAGGAGTTGTCTGTTCCTGGAAAGCCTTCCTGCTTTGGAGGGGACGAAGTTCAACCTGGATGCCGACCCAGGTCTGGCCCTGATCACGTGACCCTGAGAGCAGCTAGCTTAATTACTTTGAAATCCTTGGAAATCAAGTTCCAGAATTGTACCTCAGCAACTGAAATGAAAGGTAATTCTCCAGACTCATTTTTTATTCAAAGCACTATGCAATTAATTGTTCACTTAAGAAAAGTGACTCATGATTATTGAGTATTAAGGCTAGTGCCATTTCCTTAATCTATTTATATTTTCCTGATTAAATTTAGTAAATACTTTTTCAAAGGGTACAGGGTTGTGGGGGACGAATTTTAAGAAGTTTCTTGGCTTTTTTGTATAATTAATATGCATAGGATAATGAATACAAAAATAGTTGCTTTTGAGTCGCTGCCAAGCAAATAGAAGTCAGTTGATATTTAATCATATTATTCATAAAAGCTCTATGACTATGTTCATTAGCGATATTTAGAAGCTTTGTTGAAGCTAGTACGGGAAGTTCTGTTCATAAAGGACTTGTTGCACATAACTTGAGGGTGACAAGTTCAGCGTGATTGGAGGAGTGGCTTTCAGTGTGGGTGTTGTAGAGGATATGTCTTCCATTTCTCTAGAGGAGAGCAGACAGTGGCTGTCTCCAGCTACGGCCTTGACCTCTGGGGCTCTTCCAGACAGCAGTTTTAAGGATGTTCTCATTAGCGCAATTACAGTTTATGACACTAGGTGGCATCTGTTACATAACTCAGAGGTTTGCATTGCAGTTAAACTCCCAGGTCCTGACTGGGTTTTTGCAGTACTTTAGTTCTTTAACAAGCAAAAGGAAGATTTTTTCTGTTGTGTTTGAAGCCATTTCTTTTTATGGCTTAGTTGTCTATAGTTAGCAGAAAGCTGTGCTTGCCAATGAAGAGATTGTTGCTGTCCCCTCGATTAACATGCTTTGGTATTGAAATCACATATTTATTTCTTAGACAAACTGACTAGTTTTTGGCAGATGGACACCCTGACTATATGTCTTGAACAAGTGTCCTCCATGAGTCACTTGCTATTCTCAGTTCTTCATTTGTGAAACAGCTAATCCCGACTCTAGGACCCAAAAGTGTGGATGACGATAATGCACTGACAAATCTGAATATAGACAAGATGTTGTTTGTGTTTGTAAACATTACCCGCCCTTTGAAATTGCTATTATTTGAAGTTGACTTGCAGAAGTTCATGTCCGAATTACTGACCTTCTTAAAGCCTCATCTTCAGCCCTCTCTACAATCACACAATCCGTGTGAATGGCTGTCCAGGGTCTTCATAGAGCAGGATGATGACATGCTGGAAGCTGCCAAAGCATCCCTGAGCATCTACCTCCAGTTGACCAGGTTTGTGTATTTCAAGTACTTTGGGCTGCCTACAAGCCAGAGAATCAGGAGACACACGCGTCAGAAAATGTGTTTCTGCCTGGTGCATTATTTTTGTTTTCTACTTGGGTAGAACTATCTTGTGGTTTCCTCCCATTTTGACTCCGCCTTATGTAAAAATGGATGCTATTTGCATTATCCTTAGAAGCTGGCTGGCTGAGCAGCACAGGGATAGTAAAGCAAGATCAGAACCCCTGGGTTCGGGTGTGTTGCCTATGGGGGTCAAGGTAAGCCAGTGCCTTCTCTGAACCACACCTGCTGGTTAAAAACCGTGTTCTTAAAACCTGCAAAACTTACTTGTTTGAATTAAGCTTCCAGCTGGTGACCTTGGCCTTTGTCAAAGAGAATACAAACGGAATTAGCCAGCGGAGCCTCCCCAGACTTGCACGTTCAGTTCCATTCACTCAGGCTGCTCCCTCTGGAGGCACATTGCTGGGATGCTGCTGCCCCAGTTCTGCTTCTGCTCTATACCTGCAGCAGTGTCTGGAATGGCTTCTGAAGCTGACAGCCCATGAACCCTTTCCATGTTGTCTGCTCGGCTTCATTTCCCTCTCCCCTGGCCTGGGAGAAGGGCTGTCTCACTAATGATTGGTGGTGCAGCCTTCCCTGTGCTTGCTACATTAGGACCCAGCTGGCAATGGCTGAGTGTTTGGGGCCAGTTTTCAAAAGGTTCTACTCGAGAAACAGAATTCCTACATGTGACTTCAGTTAGGCTCAAAGATAGTGAAATACAGATTTAGACTACATATTCAAGAGTATTGTGTTGATTTCACTCAGCACTGCCTTCTTATGCCTGTTCGACGTGAGCCTCACTGCCTTCAAGTCACTGTATCCAAAGGGGTAGATTTTTGTGCCATAAGTACCAAAAAAAAAAAAAAAAGCCATCCTGTTAAGGTTTTCTTGTTTGTAAATGACAGAAACCAGTTCAAACTGGTTTAAGCAAAAATAGAATGTTTTGAGGCCTGGTTGAGAGTTTTTTGTTGTTTTGTTTTGTAAGACAGGGTTTCTTTGTGTGTCCCTAGCTGTCCTGGAATTTACTCTGTAGTCCAGGCTGGCCTGGAACTCAGAGATCCACCTGCCTCTGCTTCCTGAGTGCTGGGATTAAAGGTGTGCGCCACTACCCAGCCAGTTGAGAACTGGCATCAGATATAGCACTCTGTGTGTGTGTGTGTGTGTGTGTGTGTGTGTGTGTGTGTGTGTGTGTGTGTCTGTGTATGTTTGTCTATGTCTTTCTGTGTTTGTGTGTCTGTGTATGTATCTTTCTGTGTGTATGTCTTTGTGTGTGTGTGTGTTTGTCTATGTCTTTCTGTGTGTGTCTGTGTATGTATCTTTCTGTGTGTGTGTCTTTGTGTGTGTGTATGTATTCCATGTATTCAAATCATGCCAGCAATTATTTCCCCTGCTTATGATCTCACAGCCTGATTCCTTCTCAGGCCTGGCCACGAGAACACGAGAGGCTTCACCCTTCCTTTTCATCAATCTTAAAGTCGTAATTTTCCTTAGCCATAGAGATATCTCAGAGACGATATGATTAACTCTCTTGGATTGTAAAGACATGTTCTGATTGGTCAGTTGGGGTCACATGTCTACCCCTGATGTGGTGGTCTTGAGCTCCACCTTAAACACGGAATAAGTCGTCCTCATGAAGAAGGACTGCTGATGTTAAGGAAATGATGGGGACTTGTGCAGACAAAAACTGAAACTGGTTGGTCATGAGCAGATTTGATTTTGATTTCCTTTTAAAGTGATTTGGCAAGTGAGTGCCAGTGTATCTGTGAGGCCCGTCATCCTGAGCTCTCCCTTGTCTGTGTTTGCAGAGGCAGGGACGACACCTCTGGAAGCCTGACTCAAGAAAATGAAGCATGGACCCACTACACACATAGAAATGGCTGTAATCCGCACTGTATTTTCTTATGCTTATTAAAGAGCATAGTGTTCGACTCTACAGTTCTTCTTGACTTCTTGATTTCCTCTGAAACCTGTTTTCTTGAATATTTTGTTAAATATTTGAAATTGCTGCAGAAAGACTGGCATCACTTTCTGTCCGTCTGCAAGTTCTTTGATGCAGCTGAATCACAATGTGAAGCAAATACTTGTGATCCTGTCCCCTCACTTGTGCACGACAGAAGCACCAGCCACACAGTACGTCATGCTATGGCTTCTCCTGTTGGCCACAGAAGTGCTTGCCCATGGGTCCCCTGGATTTCTGATGCCCACTCTGAGCCCCAGAATCAGGTGGTGATGCCCAAGGAGACTCACACAGGGCCAGCTCATGGCCCACCTTCCCAGACACCACGGAGTCTGGTAGATTATGACAGCTCGGAAGAGTCTGATGAGGAAGGCACAAATCAGCATTTAGCAAACATCAAACAGACTTCTTTATGTCCAGAAATGAGCAGAGAAACTCAAGGCCTGTCTAGGACATGTAAGGACCAAAAAGAACATAGCCTGGAGCCTCAGCTGAGGCTTCTGCTTCCCCAAGAGTCCGGTCCTCCCTTCTGTGCTGCTGGGGAAGTTGCTCCCAATGGGGCTGTCTGGGAAGTGGGACTGTTTTCTAGAGCAGTGAAATGCCTGGAGGAGCTACAGGGTGCTATTTACCGTTTGCAGGAGAAAAATCTCTTTCCTTACAACCCAGCTGCGCTTCTGAAGTTGTTGAAAGGGGTGGAGGCGAAGTGCGATAAAGTGTGAGCTCTAGGTGACTGTAGCAGTTGGTCCTCGAGTTTGCTTTCTTTATATAAACTGCATATCTGAGCTAAATAAAACCAAACCAAAACTGCAGAAATGGTGTCCTGAGTCTCTGCTTTATGGAGCAGCCCAAGAAAGGTCCATTCTATGGCAGGTCACGTGGTGCAGCTGGGCAGCAACTGGAAGTATGCTAGTTCAGACTACACAGAAATGGCCGTGACAGGTGACTGCATATTTGTAGCCTAAAACAAGTGAGCTGTATCCTCTTAGCTCTAGATGCCAGAAGCCTAAACCGAGATGCCAGTGGTACCAGATGTCTTCCCTGCTGTTGCTGCTGGTCACCACAGTACTGAATGTCCCTCGTAACTGTGTCTCTCCAGCCAGCGCTTCATGTGACATAGTCCCTGTGTGCATGTCTGTCCACTTCATGTCTGAATCCTGTATGACCTCATCTTTACACCTGCAGAGATCTTATATCCCAGTAAGGCCACATTCATGGGTTCCAGATGAATATGAATTTGGGAGAGACACTAGCCCAGTTCAATTTTATTTCTCTGAAGTATTTACATATAACAATGGCTAAGAGAAAAACTTTGCGAGTCAGGGTCTTTATATGTATCTCAGGCTGGCCCTGAACTTGCTATGTAGTCCAGGATGGCCCTGAGCTTACCCTCCTGCCTTGGCCTCCTCAGTGCACGATTAATAAAAACCCAGACACAGATATTAGGGTTCAGCGTGAAGACCAGAAAAGCAAAACAGCCATCCACTGGCTCTTACCTCTACCTTAGTCTGAAAGTGGTGACCCTGCCCCCAGGAATTCTCAGAATGAGACTGGGCCTGAAACCTGTCTTTTCACATCGTGTACTCCTCTCTAGTACTGGGATTAAAGATGTGTACTACCACCACCCAGTCTCTATGGCAAACTAGTGTGGCTATTGGGATTAAAGGTGTGAGCCACCAGTTCCTGGTCTGTATGGCCACAGGGTGGCTGTTTTATTCTCTGGTCTTCAGGCAAGCTTTGTTTATTAGAATGCAAACAAAATATCACTAAAGCTGGCATTAGAGTTGTGTGTTCTCATGCCCATATCAGAACCACTTGAGAGATAATTAGCTCCATCTACTTCACTTACTCTATAAACATGATTCTTTTAAAAAAAAAATTTAGTGGACAAGATTGTGGATGCCTATAGTCCACACATGGAAGATGGAGGCAGCAGATAGTGAATTCAAGGCCATCCTGGGCTGAAAGAGGCCATGCCTCAAAAAATAAAACTGACATAATATTTGTACTTACTTGTGGGTTCTAGTATTATTTTACTATGTGTATCTAATATGCAATGACCAGATTGGAGTAATTAACATGTCTAGCTCCTCAGACTATTACCAGTTTCTCTTGGGTGTTTACTCAGTAAATGAGGTTGCTGGAGTATGTGGCCATTTTCTTTTTAGTTTGGGAGTCCTCCACATTGTTTTATGCCCCAGGACTTTACCACTACACATCCTATCATCGATGCCACCTCCAGTTCTGCATCCTGTGCCCTGTTTGTTACTTTGGTTATTTTTGTCTTGTTTTGAACATAGCTTCCCAGTTGGAGTAGCATCATCTCACTGTAGTTTTGATTTGCAGTGTCCTGATTCTTGACTTCGAACATTTACCCTTGTTAGTTGTTTGCCTGGCCAGGAAGTCAGTTTCCAGTTTAGGAAGAAACTGTATCTCAAGGCAGAAAAGCTCAGAGTGCTGGAGGAAGATGCCAGATGTCCTGCCCTGGCTTCTGCATATAGGTGCATAGGTAAACACCTATATACTTATGTACCACACACAAGATGCAAATATTTGATTGCCTGTAGCAATCAAAACAGTTGATACTTATTCAGGTAGAAATGTTAATTTTAAAGAACCAGTAAGATAGTCATCAAATAGACAAGCAGATGTCAGCAAGTTTAGTGAGACGTTGTTGGCAAGAATATGTATTGGCAGCGCCTACCATAATGCCACCTGTCTTCTTAAGAATTTCA